>MNPL01021567.1:16056-28231 GCA_002081605.1 Tropilaelaps mercedesae
AGGCTACTCCTGACATTTCGCGTTGGGCTGGACGCACGTAGCGCGCGGTATTAAAAGTTCAAAACATTTATTCGAAAACAATTATTCGTAGTTGCACTCGTAAACGCCGAAGTCTCGAACGACGAGGTATTTCGGCGAAATGAGCAACACAGGTAATGGCGACATCAGCAGCAGTGAAGACCTCAACGACGACGACAACAACAACAACAACAACAACGTCGATGAGGACAAACACTCATAATCATATTAATTGTGGCAGTCGAGCTACGGTCGGCCGGCGTCTGAGCGCGTGGCAATTTCGTGGTCGGTAGCCAATTGAAGGATGCGAGGACGAAGTGGAGGAGGAGGAGGAGGAGGAGGAGGAGGGGAGAACGAGCACCATCAAAGCTGCCGCATCCTCCCGCTCGAGCTCATTATGGCTATGGCGCGTCCCGGACAAGAGGAAACGAAATGAAGTTTTCTCCGCCGGTTTCTTTGGAGTTCCTCGGCCTCGTCATCCTCATGAGCTTCAACCAACGACTGGAGCCCGTCGAGGTAGCGACCAGATAGCGAACCCACGCTTGCTTCCCCTGTTTTCCCCGTGCCCCCTCAGAACCTAACTCATTGAAAAGTTCTATGGGGATTCTGGGTTTCCGCGTTTTCCATATTCCACTATTTTCCCTCTCTCTACCCCCCCCCGCCCCCCTCCCCTCTCTCTCTCTCTCTGTGTCGTCTCTTGCTCGCCTGATCTATTCACTATATCTCTCCACTGCTACACTATAAAGGGCGTCTGTCTAGGCGCGTATGGCGTAGCCATTCTATGGCCGGAAGTAGACGCTGACCCTTTTGAGACTGGCGAGGAGTGGCGAATTTTCGCATCTCGCCTAAACGCCACGGAAGGGTCGACGACATTATGGTAGGGCGCTGTGTCTCTAACTCGTTCTTTGTACGTCGCGCGTGAGGAGGCGTCGGGGTACGTCGAAACGATGAGTAATCCACAGGTTGTCCATTTCCCACGAGTTAATAGAACAACGCTTAAGCGCTCGTCGGCCGACACTGAAATGGAGAAAGCGGCGTTGCTTTCGGCGAGACGCCGTTGCGGGCGGCCACACCGGGCGGGCGGCCACACCGGGCGGGCGGCTAAGCCTTGCAGAAACCCGGCGGAAGACAGACGAATGCGGTGCTCGCGTCATTAAGGAGAGTTGCTACAGAATGCATCGGCGTATTTGTTCCCTTCATGCGAGCCTCGGCTTTGGATCACGTTGAGGTCCAAATGTCGGATGGGGTTCAAGTACTCATCGGCTAGAGGTGTCGTATATGAGGAGGATTTTTTCAGTGTTCGTGCGCCATTTTTTGCAAACTTGGCGTCCTGCCACCACCACCCCCCCTTCCCTCGTTATCGCCGACGTCCTCTGATCGGATATGTCCAGTTGTTTTATGACCAGTTAAACTTCTAGTGACGACGTCATACGAAAAGTTCTCCTCGTCCTCAGTTGGTCAAGAGCGAGGCGCGGATACGCTAAAGCGAACATAAACTACCAGACCGACACGAAATTCTGTAGCGAACTGCGTCGCAAATGGCGAAGTTGCAGAAGCGACTGAACGAGTAAAGACCCTTGGCGTTAGTTTTGTGAAGTCTAGCGAAATCTCAACGAAATACCCCAAAAACGATTAGCATTGAAATGAAAAAGCATTGAGAGGCCACTTGCCCTTCGAGCCTTTGGCACAGTCGCGGCGTTTCCGCACTTAGGGCCTCCTTCCGGCTCCCCCCCTTGCGTGTAGTAGTGAATTTTGCACATTTTCGTTGTGAGCTTTGCGCAACTACCGTCTCAAGGTAGCTCACAATGAAACATTTCATTGCACTGCGTTAGTACCCCAGACAACTGAAGCTTACGACGACCAACGAACGTCTCGCCAGGACGAGGCCCCCGAGTCAGATGAGAGGAGATCTGGACGCCGTCAGTGAGCCTACGAGTCACAGACAAATAAAGTCACAGCTGTAAACCTCTCGTCTGCCTACCAATTTATGCTATATTATGCTAAACAGGCGGCACGGACGATTCCGGCGCTACGGTAGAATAGTCGCCAGCTAAGTGTCTTTTTATGTCAACCTCCATCCTCAGCCCCCAGCCTTGTCGACGTTTCCAGTTGGCACCCACCCCAGCCCAGCCCCTGGTTCGTTTGCAACTCACGCATATATCAAGCAACCCTGTTCCTAAGGCCTGCCTACATGCGGCCTACTCGGCCTGCGCACCTTAAAGCTTTTCGTTGGCGGATAAACATCGCGCCCGTTCTAAAAGGCCGTTCGCTAATTGTTGGACAAATAGTGCGAAATCCACATCTTTGAGGGACGACCGACTCATTCATGCTCACGCTTCGAAGTGCTCTCTCACTGCTCATCGGATCTTCAGCGGCGAGGAAGAAGAGCATACATTCGAAATGGGCAGGAAAAAAGGATCTTGTTTCGGTCGTATGTTTGTCTGTGGCTTTGATCGGAGAAAGCGTAGTTGCTGCTCGTGTCACTTCTTTTCGTCTCGGATTTGTGTGCATCAACGTTCAAAGTATTTGAGTGCTGTTTGCTGTGCTTGTTCGAGACATATTCATGCTCGCCGAATACAGCTGCACACGTTGTTCGAACTGTCGAACACAAAGGCTGTGTGCTCTGACGCTCGGCTGTGTGCTCTGACGCTCAGCTGTGTGCTCCGACGCTCGGCTGTGTGCTCCGACGCTCGGCTGTGTGCTCTGACGCTCAGCTGTGTGCTCTGACGCTCGGCTGTGTGCAGCTTAATGATAATCGTATTACAGCCTGAGTGAAGCACACCTTGCACATGTCTTGCGTGTTCATCGTGTTCGAAACGCCATAAACGTTCCTAACCGAAAAGCACTGTCGACGTACCACACGACGTGGCACGGTACCACAAAACAAGTCCCAAATCACTGCCCCGAAAGTGTATACGCGTTCTAGCGTAGCAAGACGTCGTTCACCATATGATTAACGTTACTAAACGTACTTTATTCATCGATAAGTGATGAAAAAAAATAAAGAAAAAACGAATCGCGTTACTGACAGCTTTATTTCTAGCTATTTTCTAGCTTCTCTTTAGGACAATCCTGAAGGAGTGCACGCTCGGTTTTGTTATATGGTCATAGCCGAACAAGTGCGCATATATTTATTGCGCATATAATCCATGTGGCTATGAATATATATTCCAATGTCTCGTTCGTTAGCCTTTCCTGCCAGCCTAGGTTCGGTAGTACTCGGGACCACGACAATAGCCAGGTTCCTGCACAACGGCCATGACTGGGGTGGGCTTAGACAGAGAAGAAATCAGACACATTTAATCGGGCTTTGTCATCAGACCTCAAATGTCACCAGCCACCGTCAAGGCATACATTGACCGGCTGCTGCGCCGTTTCCAGTTTCCTTTAGGACGTTTTGTTTGTTTAGGACGCATTCACTTTGTGTCTGCTAGGTCGTCATCCCTTGTCCCTCCAGAGTGTACCTAAATTTCTCAGATTGTTTGAAGTTTCGCCTGCACTTGGGGCTGGTGAGGGAGTGACTTCAGGACATGTCTAGACCTCGACGGGCTTTCGCTGAAGGAGGCTGAGGATTTCGCTGACAATAACAGTTTCGAGTTTATTACACGTCGGTCGATGAGCTACTGGACGATGAGTTCAGCCGTTATTTGTGGAGCCATTGGTGGTGGGTTGACAAAACACATTTAGGTGACGAGCGAACATGAACGTTTTCCCCAGCCAGACACCGGTACCTAGGCAATGGAAGTCTTGAGAGGAAAACAAAGTAGGGCGCGCAGAGGTCCGCGTCCGTTTGAGGTCGACCGCGAACTAAACGAACGCGAATAAACCTGAAACTTATTTAATTTCAGGCATACCTCCTAGCTCATCAGGGTATCTGCGCGGGGAGTAAACAGTAACTTGGCTGATTAACGGCTTCAGTGAACTTCTCATTTGTGAAAATATGAGCTCGGAGGTTGGCCGTCCGGCAGGACGCGAAAACGAATTAGAAGCTAGAAGTGATTTCGTTGCATCTACACGACACTATTATGCGTTTGTTTGCAATGCATTTGTACACTTCGCTCTAGAGAAGAATATACTTCACTGAGTTTGCGTTCTCCATGGGTGCAGCTGCCTCCTTATGGTTCGTGTGTTATCTCTGTCCTACATTCTCGTCCTTTAGGGCCCCTCAAGTTAGTTGGCCATGTACATTTTCAAGATGTATGTGGCCTATCGTCGTCCGTCCGTCCGTTTGTTATCATACGACTGCATTTCTAGATACGTCAGCCCGAACGGACGCCGTTTATTGCGTCCTATTTCTGAAAAAAGTCGAGAATTCAGGATTTGGAAAAGTTTCGTGGACATAGAGAGGAATTTTGTTTTTTTTGCAGCCGATTACGCTGGCCATAACTTCGATAGATTTTCGCGTAATTCATCGTTCAGTGAATTTGGAAACCGTTACCGGTTATCGGCCACCTGCGCTCTTAGCGATGAGAGCCGAACAAAACAATGGCAAACACACAACGAATAGAAACAACGCTACATACAAACGGCAGCAATTGAAATTTTGAGTTCGAGCCTTCTCGGATACTGGTTTTTTTTTTTCCCATCCATTCAGAGACGCTTGTTCGTGCGCCAAGTCACATGTGTACGCTGACGAATCTCGAAACGTTCCCCGTAAAAAACAAAAAAACCTACTTCTTTATTAGCCCATATGAGCGCTCCGTCGCTGTGAGCGTCTACACGGCCCTGCGTATGCCGTAGACGCTCATGCGAGTATTCGTATTCGCGATGAGAACGGCGAAATGCGAAAAGGTGTTGGGTACGTCACACGTTTCAGAGCCGTGGTCGTCGTCTGACGCCTGAGAGTTTGATCACCTGTTACGCCTCGGCGTTGCCAGGTCGGACGTCTTCCGGAGCCCGTCTGAAGGGCAACGTTTTCCTGACTATCCCGAATAAAGGTGATAAACTCGCCCAACTCTTCCTCGCGTTTCCTCGTCCTTCTTCCCAAGATCGACAACTACCAGCGAGGCTCTAAACGGCGTCGCTTGGAGAGATGCTTTATAAATGATGCTCACAAACATACAGCGAAGATGAGCGGCGGCAAGACGGGCCCTTTATTCGCACTATTACGGTCGTCATCTCATCCCAACGCATAGTTTCTCTCGCGTTCTGTCTCTCTCTCGCTTTTTCGAGCGCAACTGTTCACGGGGTAGTCGCTCCCACAGGGTCGTCTAATAGATGGATCTCTATACTATGCAAACGCCGTCCGTGCTATGGGACTAGCCTGTGAATTGGCTCAGGCCTTGGCAACTACAGAGGAGCGCCTTAGTGGGAGCGCCCTAGTGGGAGCGCCTTAGTGGGAGCGCCTTAGTGGGAGCGCCTTAGTGGGAGCGCTGTGTCGAAAGCTGGGAAGAAGATTGGACCGATCCAGTCTACTCGTCATCTGGCCCAAGGGCGTGTGCGTGTGTGTGTGTGTGTGCCCAGTGTACATGAATGCCATTTCCCTATGTATATATATATATACATATATATATATATATATATATATATTCATCCTCGTTTGGTTGTCGTTGTAGAAGTATGAGCATGTGTGTGTGTGTGTGTGTGTGTGTGTGTGTGTGTGTTTGATTGGTACATCCAATATGAAAGGGTTAGTGGCGGCGATTAGCCGAATGTGGAAGGTGTTGTTAGCCGGGGAGATTAATAATCACGCGTGAGAGCTGGCCAAGATGGCTGTTAAAAATAGGCCCGAGCACTGCTCATGTGCGCGTCCTCATCCAAGAAGTGTCTGGATCCGAGTCTGCGACCGGTGTGCCAACTCGGGGCCGCATTCAACCGAGCAACAAAACGGTGAAAACAATATTATTGATGATCTTAATGGTAGCGGCGCGTTATGCGTCGTCGTGCGTTGAATCGACGAGAGAGAGAATAGATTACGGCTGCGCATAGAAAAGTTCGCCTCCGTTGCCGAAACATCGGCCAAAGGCATTGGCGCCCATACATTATTGATTCCTCTGTCCCAAAATAGAGATGCGAAAACGACGGATCTCTATCGAAAGTAAGTACACGGACAGAATTCAAGCCATCTTAGAGTGAATGCGCGGTGGGGGGGGCGTAGGTAGGTAGGTAGGTAGGTAGGTAGGTCTGAGCCGATTTAGGTAGGTGCTTTGCCTACCTCGGGTGGAACCTCCTGGGGCACTTGAACGTCGTCGATCCGCCGGAATCTACCAGAAGTCCGATCGAGTTTCTGCTTGCGAGACATTTGTCGGCAGGAATCCGCATCTCGGACTAGTCGGTCGGTCATCCGCTTCTTGTCGGCAGCGTCTGTTCGGTTCATCAAATCATCTATCTCCTTGTTTGCGGAGCGATTCACAAGAAACTGTCTCCATCGTCGATTGGGTGACTTCTAATTTCGCTCGACAGGACGTTCCTCGGTTTTGTTTTCTGCTCTAGGCGTTCGCTGGCAAATGACGCCGTACGCCGAGAGGCTGCGTCGCACGTAAGTGGATAGAATTCTCGATATCCGGAGCTCGACGTCGAAGTGTGCGCGCTGGAACGGCACCTCCTGCTCGCAATCTCATTGCGCCTCCGAGTTCAGGAGTCCGAATCTGGCCCCGGAGACTGCGTTCATATCTCGATGAGTTGATTAGTCGTCCCGTAGCCTCCCGCCGCGCAAATGTCGTCTGATCGTCCGAGCCGCGCATACACGAACGCCGACCGGTGAGGTGCACTCAGCGCGCTGCCTGACATTGACGCTAACATGTTGTGAGTCGTCGTGACTTCACCGACTTCATCGGTCCCGGATGGTCGGGGGTGTGTTGCGTGTGGCCGAGTGGGAAACGCGCCCGTCCAGTACCTTCTCGCCCTGAAGCAGCCAATGCGTGAGTCCTTCGGCATTGTCAGACTTGCAGCAGCTGATTCGCGCCTTCGCCGTCGGAGTAGTCGAGCCGCGTATCGAATGCAATCAAATTCGTCCTAGCCATGGGCTCCGATCTCTGACAACATTTCGAGCAGAGTCGCGTAAGGTGCGGATGGCTGGTGAGTGTCGCAGTTTTGCATTGATTCCTCGAGCTCCCCGAATTGGTCACCCGAGAAGACTGATACACTTTCCTGGCTGACCTCCACAGTGAGTCCGCCGGACTCCTTCTCCTTAGCGCAGGGTGACAGCCTGTGTCCTCGTCCGAAGATTGCTTTGAAGTATAGTGAAGTGTGAAGCTGCCAGCACACGGGCATGGCCCAGCGTGCACTGGTCGGTCTATCGGAGCTGAACGCAGAAATTGTACCATGATTGCTATAGTGCTCCGGCCCTGCCGCATCGAGATGTGACGGCCGAACGTCGGAGCAATCGATGCGCTCAGAGCAACGACCAACGATTCGATAGCAGACACTTCTTGGATAGGGGGTCGTGGCATACTTTAACAGCGTTCGATTTTTCCCTAGGTTTTCATGTTTCATAGGTTTTCACCGTGTCGAACTTAGTTCACACGTCACCCAGAAGCAACCAAGAGGGAGGGAGAAACACAGGAGGCGCGCGAGTATGAGAGAGATCCGAAGGGCGAAGTGAAGGGTCGCGCAGAGTGAGTAGTCCAGGGCACCGTGTCGAAACTCCGAACTATCTGTGCTAGACGAGTTTGTGCTTTGAGAGCTATGCACGTCCGGTAAGAACGAAAGGCACAGTCTCCATCGAGGTGTCGATAGACACCCCCACCCGAGCGGTTATGACGACGCGCCGACGGCTGGCTCAGAGCGATTCGTCTGCTGTGAATTGTCACTTTGCCGACTCTAGAGAATCTGTACGAATGAGTAAGAACCTCATTCGTTTCGGTGACTAGAGGAGACTCCGTCTTGAGTAGTCTACAGCGACCGTACACGGTGGTGGCCAACGGCGGCCATGAATTGCTTCTCCATTGGACTGTGTCCCCTGCGCGCGGATTCGCAGTTCGAGCCGTGCCTTGCCGGGCTCAGTTCCTAATCTACGCCCGGCACGCATGAAGCTGTCCGTGAAGAATCAATTTCCAGCTCTCAACCGACGACGATAGGTAGTGGACTCGTTCAATCTCCTCACCGAACTCGCATGAAGGACACTGGCGATTTCGATGGCTCAATACTGACACCGTCGGGGTTTGCCATCGTTACACTGCGATTTACCGGGTCACCGACTCGGACATGCGAGTTGTTGTTAACTAATGGATTGTCGGGGCGCATCTCTCAATTTCGAACGACAGCTAACGAACTTCACATTAACACGAGCACACATGCGAGCAACACACAGTGGAACAACTACTAGGCACAACAGATGAATACTGCGCAGCGTCGAAGAAGGACACACTTTGATGTGCTTAAGGCCAGCGTGGAGTGACCGAACGTGTCTTTACCCTACCATCTACGGTAAAGGGCGCCTCGAACTGGCGGAAGAAAAGGCACAATTTCGCCAGATCAAAGCATTCAGAAGTCCTGTACCGTGCAGCACAAAAGGCTCGCCTAGAATCGAACGTCGTCGAACTTTTCATTTTTTCTAGCCCATTCACCAGCCAAAAATGATTCCGCCCTTTTACTAGGACGAAATTGCCTACGTATGAGGTTCGACTTTGGACCGATTCGTCTTCTTAACCAGCCGAGCAGGCAGAAACGTTCAGTGCCCACCACACTGCTCATTGGGCGAAAAACCACTAACACACACACACACACACACACACACACACACACACACATTAACTACTACTGACTCCTATCGGCGGCGGCGTCAATGTGCTAACACTCACGAGGCTTAGGCACGCGTGGTACAAACAAGGTCCAAACGAACACGCCAGACGCGCTCGCTATCAAATGAACAGACTCAAGCAGGGCCCAGGCAGTATCTCACCTGTGCTCTAATCAAACTCAGCCCAAAACCCACAGACGCACGCGCCGAAACCGGGGCCAGCGTGCGTCCAATCTTTTGATGAGATTGTCGTCTACCGCACCCGGCTCCGAACGACCCCTTCGGATACACAGAATCTTCCTTCTTCTCTGGGTCGACTCATCACGTCATGGGGTACGTCGCCTGCCAATCAGCCTAGGGCAAGCAGCCTTTTTCCCCGTGGCCGGACTCACCTCCAGCGTTTCCAGAGTGTCGATGTTGTGCTGCTGCCGTGTGCCGGTAAGTTACGAAATTTAGTTACCATACGATTGAGCACATACATCTGAGATGGTGTTGCTAGCGAGTGTTGGCGTGAAGAACACAGACGCTCCTCCGGTCGTCCGGACTGATAAATTCGTTTGCCGTCGGACCGGTCAGCCAGGAGATGTTGCAGATGATCCGCTAGGTGGTAAATCTGCTAGATAATGTCTTGCACCTTTGTTCTTGTCGCGGAATCGGTTGCTCTCGGTCGCTTCGTGTCGCTCAACGAACGACGTACGAGGTGCCCTCGTTGGCGGAAGGTCCGATGAAGATCTCGCGCACTCCTCGGTTCCATGTCCTCCAAAACTGGACGATTGCCCTCGCAGGAGTACGACGGACACGACCGGTGCGCGAAGACTCGCATGCGACTCGAACGAAACTTCTGCCCATAATGAGCTATTACGAGCTTCCACGGGGGAAAAGGTTTTCCATGAAACGGCCCAGATTGTCACACATGACTACAATTTCCAACTCCCACATCAGTCAAGTTCGCTTGCGCCTCATCTGTGAGTCCTGCTGTTAACTTTATCCACAGGTCTCGTCCGATCTTCTCATCATCGCCATCTTCCTCTCGCAGAGCTTCGTATGACGATGCGCTCGTAGGCAACGAACGTCTCACCTGAACCTCGAGTAACGAGGCAATTTAGCTTCGAAGACCTTATTGCGAAGACCTTATTGCGAAGACCTTATCGATGGCCTTATTGCGGCTCTCGACTCGCTGCGTTGTCCGAGCAGGGGGTGACGTTTCGTACCGTTTCGGAGTACGACGAAACATCGATTCAACAGCGAAGTCAGGGTGTTTTTTCAAGACGTCCGACGCGTCTTGTCGTAGAGACGAAGTCTAAGCCTTTTCTACTACAGCACGTCACCAAACGAGGTCAGCTGAAGGACGAGGATGCGAGAGTTGACCGGTCGTGGCTGTCCTAGCGAGGAGGGGGGGTTGTTCGCCCGGTTCCGTGCCCCCCGAGCCACACGATAATCGCGTGTGGATTGTTTATCAGCGAACCTTATCCGCTCATGTTACTGCTCAGGACAGATCAGTCATCAGGTAAGAAGGCCAGTGCAAGCAGACACAACAAGTCCTTCTGAACGAACAATGACCAAGCAACTTTCCATGAACGATGACGACATCCTCTCCAAAACAGTGCCTTGTTCGTGCCTCAACATCGTCGTCTCGTAGAGGTCGTCCAGACAAATCCTTCACTGCGCTTCAAACGCTCGACTTCGGCCGTGGCTGCTATCTTCCTGTTATGTAAGAACGTAGCTAGAGAATGGATAGGGGAGGAATGGTAATTTTCTATCAGGCTGGTGCTCGAACTCCGTTCGATGCTGGCCATCCAAAAACTATGAAAAGCCACGCCGATTGTACGGAACATCGAATACGGCCGATGTCCCGCTTGAGAATGGGAGATATCCCTCCAGGAGGTGGGATTACTTTCAAGGGGATTCTATGTCGCGCGCATAAAGGCTGACGCCCGAAGAGGCGGTGGCATCTTGATAAATTCCAGCCATTTCGGCAGCGGCTCGTTCGCGGGGTCGTGGCGCCTGGACGAAATCTACCTACCCTGCACGTCCTGCCAAACGACGGTGTCCTACTGCCGCTGCGTCTAGTGCGCGATCCGCTCGACAGCTCTGTCTTTAAGGCCCTCCCCGCCTCTTAGGCTGGTCGAACCGATGAAATCCAACACTACCCCCGAGCAGTTCGCCAAATTGGCGAGATCCGCTGGACATTTCCCGTACCAGTGGCTCGACCTTACCAGCTGCTGCTTGATGCCTGCTTGCCGATAGAGAAGGGGGAGCTGGAGAAGATCCACAGCAATCGTCGGGGCTCAATGGGACTGGAGCTCTTTGTCGGGAGATCGACAGGTCACCGCCTAGCCGGGCAGGACGACGGACCTGCTCTTCTCGCTCTTCACCTCGTATTTCTCTGTGCGAGTCGAAACCGAGTGAGTCGGCCTGTGAATCGCGGACGGATCGTGGTGGTCCGAGACGACGGGGGGACAACGATAATAGGCTTCGGGAAGTATTGGGAGGACTTCGGGACTCTTCAAAGCCTGTCGGCCCTGAGGAAGGGATCGGGTTTCCCTAAAGGCGCCACTCGGCAGCCGGACTTCGGATTCGAACCAGCCGAGCTCCGGTGAGCTTCGCCAGTAATAATAAGGGTGCGAGTTCGACACGCAGATGATCCGACTCGTTAAGCGAGGAGAGGTCGCAGGTCGTTCGGCGTATGCCTAACGTGACGATATAGCTGGGCGGATCGTCTCGGACAGGGGAGGCTGGCCGTCAGGTATTCGGTAGCGCAGTTCTGCTTGAATTGACCCCCCGCCCACCCCCAAATCATACGACCGAATCACTTCGTGAAGACAACCAAATTGGCCGTTAATACGACAGAACGGTTTTCGCTATGCAATGAGACATTCTGGCTGATGTTCGTGTGTTATTGCCGCTGTTTGTTTTTAGCTCGACGCGATGTCATCAGGTGGACTCGACTGTCGAATAGGTAAGAGGATCAGATCAAATATCCGCCGTTATCGATCTATGAACTCGCGTTTAATCTGATCCCATAGAGGGCCACGGAGGAGGCCACTTCCACGAGTCATTCCCTCACGGACAGAGATAACTAATAGCATCTCGTCATTGGGTCGGCCTTACCGATCTCATCGGAAAAGCCTCTCCTGATTTCCAAAGGTCATTATCTTCAATCCAGCGCTGGCGGACGACACCCATGGTCAAACTTCGCCAGAGCTCCGAAGTCCCAAAGTCCCCATCGGACGCGAGGAACCCGCCAGTCGTGGACAGAACGTGGATCCCTCGCGGGAGCTGCAGTTGAGCCGATCGCCGGCGATTCGGATATCGGCGAATCACATTTCTCATACAAAGCAAAAAAATTGCACTGCCCCGTGCAATTTTTTGCCCCGACCTGCTGACGAACGCTGCAATCGCTAAGTGATCACACGAAAACCCTTTGCCCCCCCCCCCCTCTCCCAATTGCAGATCGTTGTATAATCGGTTCTGCTA
>MNPL01021570.1:5220-19089 GCA_002081605.1 Tropilaelaps mercedesae
CTGCTGCTGCTTCTGCTGCTGCTTCTGCTGCTGCTGCTGCTGCTCAGCCTCCGTCTGCTCGAGCACCCACCCAGTGATTTTCGTTTGTCGGCCAACATTCGATTGAGCCGATTGAGGAACGTCGAACTAGAATGAGGGCGCCTACATTTGCGGGGCAGATTGAGCTGGGTCGAGCGATGTGAAAAATCTAATTTTTTTTTTTTTTGCTATTTCGACGCCTGCCTAATCTTGGCGGGTGCGCGCAGACGCGACCGACGTCGCCATGGCTCGACACACTGTTATGTGTTCAAAGGTGTGAATTGAGCGCAATTGAGCGCAGAAAATTCTATTTTTTTTTTTTTTTTAGCAAAATACACCACTCACGACTGTTGTGATAGAGTTTTCCGAGCATATCTCAATCTTTTGGGCCGCGTTTCGCCGTTGGGTTACGGACGTCGTTGGGTCGTTTCTGGACGAGCTCGGTCCTGGCCGTCGTCCTATAACTATTCGCCATGTCACTGTAATGGTGCCTTAGTCAGGGAGGCCCATCGAACTTTTTAACTTTGCATTCGAAACTTCTTCGAAGATCTTCGACAAAAAACGCCGATGACTGAAGATCGGCGCCACTGAAGCCAAACTTCTCGATAGGACGCTTTTGTTGCTATCGTCAAGAAGAAGCGGCAACGATTTGTCGACGTTTGAGTGGAACGCCTTCATCGCGACGACGACGACGTTGACGCTGACCTTTTCAGCTGGCGTACGCGTCCTGTACGCTCAGCGTCCGTGACCGCGAACCAACGACACCGACCTAATCCGAGGTTCGCTGATAGCTACATAGTCGCGAGAGGTTTCCAATCGCTCGCGCGCGCGCGGCCGCGGATAAAGCGTCCATCACGTTTGTGCGTCCAGCCACTCGCGTCAGAAGAATTTCTGTAGATGCGCCACTGATAACAGTCACGGATACCTTTTCGCGCCCCTCGCGCGCCCCCCTGGTCAGCGATAACGTCGCGACAGCTCCAAAGATAACCGAAAGACGAACGCGCGTGTACGTAACGCGTCGGTCTCACGCTGGCGAACCATCGACGGCGTCTAATCGCTATGAATATCGACGTTGTCACCAACGCGCAGTCGCAAACGTTTTCGTTGAACGATTCGCTGCGGCGACGAGTTACGAACACGGCGGCGGGGGCGGTAGATTCGCGTCTACCTGCCAATCCGTGTTCACGTATTCATCTACAGCAGCGACACCGACAGACGCTCACACACGTCCATCACGTACCGAACGTGTTGGAATCGTTTAGTCACTCCTCTCGCGGGGTGGGGTCCTCCTAGAGGGAACTCAACACCTCAGCGGCGCTCGTCCCGTTTGGCATTCGGATCCTGTGTGTGTGTGTGTGTGTGTGTGTGTGTGTGTGTCCGTTGGGGGTCTGCGAAAGTCTATAGCGCCGTTGTTCCACGGAGTTGACCTAGCGAAGGTTGCCGCCGCCGCCGCCGCCGCCATTGACCTTCTTGCAGGCTCAAGGTCAAGGAGGCGTTCACGCAGGCGAAGAAGGAAACAAGAGAGAGAGAGAGAGAGAGAGAGAAATAAAGGCCACTGACAAGTCTGGCTAAACGCCAGAGGGAACGGCAAACAGGCACATGAAGAGGTTGCTTGGACGGATTCGGGAATGGGAAACTCAGACGATTTTGTTCGAAGCGCTAAGTGGGGAAGTCATTAGAGCGAGGACAGGAGGCGGTCGGGTCGGCGTGAGGACGGCGTTTTCCAATTAGCGGCGGCGATTCGAAAAAACGGCGATTCGTTTGGCGTTACTTCACGGTCTCGTCCTGATTGCCTTGTCCTCCTTGTGCTTTGCATTCTAATGAATGAGCGAAATAGGAAATGGCAAAATTGCCAGCGATATTCTATCCGGCGCGCGGACTCTACCTCAGATTGCAGCAGACGCTGGGGCAAATCGCCGCTATCCAACTGGGCACGTGTTGGTGGGGGCGGCGGCGGCGGCGGCGGCGGCGGCGGCTCAGGAGGACCGGAGAAGGCCGACCGACCAATCGAAGCGGTGGGAGGCTTTCCAACAACGACGGCCATCGCTGCTGACGCTGGGCCAGCGTCGTTGGCGTTGCGTTTGTTGTTGCTGTTGTTGTTGTTGTAGTTTGATTGTGCCCCCCCCCTCCCCCTCCCCCATCTCTGTTGAAATGAATGGCTCGAAACCTGAGCGCGGCGTCGCGGACGTTGTGGGTGGTATGACGGTTGTTGTGCTTTTAACAACATACGCACACTGTTTGCCTGGGCCGGCATGGGTCTGCGTCGGTTTCGCTCGCTGAGCGTCGACTTCTGCGCTGCTTTTTGTGGGCCGACTGCTCAAGAAGCGTTTGCCAGATCCGAAACAGTGGTAACATTGACAACGCACGACTGGAAGGGGGGGAAGGGTGTGTGTGTGTGTGTGTGTGTGTGGTCACGAACGCGTTGCGTTAGCGAAATTGTGCCAACAGAAGCATCTATTCTCGGTTTCCCCACCACCGCCACCGCCATTTTACCCCCTCGAACGCTAACCGATACTGTTCGGGTTCGGGTTCTGTAAGCGTAGGAAAAACATGAACCCAACCCAGAGGTCGCAGGAACCGAGTACCTTTGGCGGGTCTGCCTTTATGATCAACAACGACGCTGAAGAAGTGTGGAGTCGACAATCAAAACACACACACACACACACACACACACACACACACACATAGAAAAGTATACACACATATACAGCACAAATACGCGTGCACACAGAAATCGAAGACAGTCAACCAAATAGACAGGTTAATTATTAACAACTGGAAGAAGAAGTATTCATGCGTTCGCCTGTTCTATTGTGAGCGTCATCACATATAATCTTCTTTGGCCGTTTCTTCTTCTTCTTCGCTGGGTTCGATTCTAACTATATTGTACATCACACGTATATCTATCTATGTATAATATTCAAGTGAAGATCGACTCAATAATGTCGGGAAGGTGGTGGTGAGGCGCTCATTATTCAGCGATCAACTTCGAGTAGAATTCGAGTAGGAGAAGAAGATAACGAAATAGATTGAGTGAGTCTTCGCTCGAAGTTGAGAGAGACAGAGAAGAATAAAAGAAAAATGTTGACCAGACACTGTCAGACTGGGGAAAGAGGGCGGGTGGATTTTTATTTAAATCTCGCTAAAATTGTTGGCCTGTTCGGCGTTGGACTGAGCGGCGGCGGCGGCGGCGGCGGCGGCGGCGGCGGCGGCGGCTACGTTTTCGCTAGCGGCCGACGTTCGTTCGCAAGTCAAATGCCTGCGGCCAGAGCGGTCAAACGAGGGAAGAACCGTCGGCCGGACTTCACCAGCGATGGCTGTCGCGTCCGCGGTGGGCAATATCACCAATTTATTGTTTACCTTTAGTAGCAGCAGCAGAATCGTCGAGGAGTTGATATGAAGTGCCAGCGGACCAGGGGAGGTTTACCTGTCAGTCAAGGCGAGTGAAGTCGTGTCGAGGTTGCGTCATCAATGTGACTCACGAACGACGACGGTGAAGTTGAACACGATGGCAGTTGTGAGGGCAGGACGAAATGAGGGAGCGGAGGGAACGTATGGGCGAGCGTCGCGTCGGGCCACGCAATCGGCGTACGTACGCAATATTCGGTCGTCGCGCTGTACAGAGTAGCTTCCTAGCGCGCGCGCGCGCGCGCGCGCGACGAACTGTGGCTTCATGGCGATGACGCGTGAGTCGTCGACGGATGGAGCAGGCAGACGGCAGTGACTTCAACCGGGGACGACGAAATTAAAACAGGGAAGAAATTCGACTTCGAGACAGTCACAACAGCCATCCGTCGTCGTCGTCGTCGGCCGAACGACGCTGAGGGAAATCTTGACGCGTCGAGGTACCGACGGACGCGTCCGTTGATGGTGAAGATTCTGCCCAGTCGCTTATGTCATTATACGAGATACATAATCGTCCTGGATCTGAGCAGGATGGCGCGACTTGATTCCTGACACATGTTCATGTTGTGTAAGTAAGCGGCTGGCTCAGCTTCTCGCGCGTCGTCGAGAACTGCGCTAATAGTTTGTGATCGTTGCATTATTTTCGAAATGAGAGCCGTCAAAAGCGTCTGTATCTGACAATGTTTCATGTCAAGCTGTTGTAGCCATACAGACTTCAGCTTCGCTCTGAAGTCCAGCGAAGTCGCAGAGGCGGCGGTTCATTGACATACGGTAGCAGGATTTCACACAGAGTTCGCGTCCGGAGCTTTGTGGCGCCACTAATAGATGTCGAACCGTCATTAGGACGCTTCAGTGAAGTTTGTCTCGGCCTCGCCGTCTTCACGAGCGCGGTCGGTCAGTTGCATATCGCCAGCGACCCAGCAACGCGTCTGGGTTTTGTTTTTAGGACACTACACTTGTCAGTTCGCCATTGCTGCTGCTGCTTCGGGGGGTCGCCAGCTAAAAATGCAACCAGTCCATGGCAGATGATCGATCATCGGGAGAAGATTTTTCGTTGCGCCGCGGACGACTTCGGCGCGCTGCCAGACAATGAATGTCGTCTATGCGCAGCTCAAATTGAAGTCGTAATCAGGATAACCGACATCGCCCCGCGGCCGTCGCCAGCTGGGGGCAGCGGTCGTGGCCAGACCAGATAGGCAACGCTCGAGACGGAAAACATGAATTTAGCCACAAACAGCCGCCGCCGCCGCCGCCGCCGCGGCACGAACTCAGCTGAGGGCGAACAACGACAGCAACAGGAAGGCCACTTCAGACAGGCGCTCAGGCATTGCCAAACCCGTCGGGTATGTTTCTCGACATGTGTGTGTGTGTGTGTGTGTGTCTAGCCTCATAGAGAACGATATGACGTCGTCTTATAGCCGCGCGCGCGCGCTCGTCCGAACGAACATCAGGTCAGAGCCGAGTACTCGGCTCAATCAAGGAGGGCAAGCGGCAAAAAATTCACAGAAACGGCCATAGACGCTCACCAACTGCTGCTCGCTACAAGGTAAAGTCGGCACACGCGGCCGCCCAGCCGGAAAGGCGGCACTGCGAAGGCGGTGTCGCGCGCGCGAGGCATTCGTAACGACGCACGACAACAGCGGTTCGGATGGCGGCTATTTGACAAAAGTGCCGGAGCGATCGGGCGCCGTCTGAGATGCGTTCAGGTCTGAGCGCTCGGAGAGACCAGTAGTGGTCGAACATTGGACCGTCGGGTTATTCGTTCGTACGACTCACGAGTTCTGCGACAGAGAGATGAAGACCAAACTACTACGCCCACTGGAACGCGCCGACGGCATTCGGCGAGAAAGGAAAATAATTACCATTAACTGTGCGTCCTGAACAAACAAACAAAAATAAATAACCGTCTTTGGGGTTTCCTTATGGCGTTCGTCTTGCTCCCCGGACGTGTGTGTCCTTTGTATATTTGTTAGTTTTTTTCTTAATATCCTGGCCTCGTTTCGCAGGCTGACGTGTGCCCCAGAGTAAAATGAATGACGCTACCAGATTTGACAAAAGGGACGTCTTCTCTAGAGAAGGCAACGGCACAACGCAATTGTCCGTGTATTGGTCCCGGTCGAGTTCGCCGATTCGGGTTGCATCGCGTTTGTCGCTTTCGCATACGCCAGCGGCCTACCCCCAGCTGCGACAGGCCTCCGATCCGGTTCGGACGAGCAGCTACAACCCACCCGAGTGGCAACGCCGCCCGCCCGCCCGACCGCCTTGGGCATGGCGTCGTCGGACAAGTACCACATCTGACGCGGCTTCGACAGCCTGAACGGCCACCTTCGACCGGCCGCCCCGAACAGATCAGCGGCGGTGGCGGCCACCAGTTCGCCGATCAGAGATCGAGTTCAGCACCGTTGCTGCTGATGAAGAAGCGCCACCGTTCGGGTATCACCTTCGGGCAATCATTTCACGTCCATCAGACGCCATCGCGTCAAGAGACACTCGTCAAGCGCACACCCGCCTTGTCAGAGACTATCGACCCGACTTTGGCATGGCTTTGTTTTTGCTCTGTCGGCCAACTGCGTGTGCGGTGAGAATATCTTGACACCCTCGACGCACGTAGGCGCTAGAATGGACGCTGCAGGCATATCAATTAAACAAAGCGGATCTATTGTATCATGTAATAGCAGCAGCAGCAGCAGCAGCAGCAGCAATAGTTGGTGTTTCTTGAAGAAACGTCACGATCTTGGATGTGACCAATGGGTGACTACGAACTATGTCAAATGGACGTGTCAGATGCCAGTGAAGTGTCTGGCCATAGATGCGCGTCTGTTGTGACGATTCTGCATAAAAAACGCCTTTTGATGCGGACGGAGAACGAGTTGATCTCTGGCCTTCTCGAGTTACCTGTAGGTTCGTTTTTTCCGTTGTTTGTCAATTAGGCCTAGGTGAGCGAAATTCGAAAATGCCTACCGGGCGTATTTTCGAGTCTTGAAAATGGCCGAAGATTACTTCGAAATTCGTACTCGGACGCCATTAGCTGCGTGAATGCTGGCATACGATTTTCGAAGCACTTCCACCTCGGTAGCTGTTGTTTCATTACGGTCGGTGTCGATGATATTGCTTGCCGATCGCCGTTTTCTGAGGAAAACTTTCTAGAGTGAGATAGATAAATCGCCTGATTGACTAGTCGCGCTCTCGCAGGCGTCGTTTTGTTCTTCTAGTTGGAACAGAGTTACGGGTCGTCGTTTCGCAACGCTTATATGCCCTGGAAATTATTGGCCTATTCGGGCTAGGCGCCTAGCGTCCGGCTAATGGAAATATCCGACGCCTTCGGATCCCTCGGCTGAGACGTGGGCGGCTGCGACGAGATCGTGGAGAAATACGGAGAAGGCAATCGGCGCGTTGTCGGCCTTTCTTTCGGGTCGTTGCGGTCGGTGCGAATCGCTTGGTCCTGCGGCGTGTGGCCTCTTCCCGGCCACCTTTCGGTGTGCGGCGGTGGAGTCACTGATCGGCGGGGCCTGCGGCCTAACCCAGGCAAGTCTGCTACGGCCAACTGGGATAGGTTCGGAGTTAAAGCGGTTGTTAAATTGGCCGCCAGCCGTCAGCCGTTTCTCGATCGCTCAGGGGTTGTCCAGAAATGCTGCTGGGTGTGGCTATGTAAAAATCTGCACACGAAGGGCACGCCGAGCCCACAGGGGGGCAAGTCTGTAACACGGCAAGATGGCGTCGGTGCATGGCTGGCGTTGTAGAACTGGCTCTGGAGAGATTGGAGATTTCCTGGCTAGAGCGTGAGAAGGGCCAATAGAAAAGGAGAAGGATCAACGCCATTGAGCGACTGCCGAGGGCTGCGATCTCAGGAGAAGTGGCCATATGGCCATGCCGGGGGGTAAAGCGGACGAGCTCCTTGCTCAAAGGCCGTTAAAAGGAGATGAAGGCCGAATAGTCGACGGCTAGCCGAGAAGAGCGTTGGCGGCCTGAAGTTTTTACCACAGACATTACACGAAGAATCGGCCCAAGCGCGCCATCATCCGATAGGGCCAACGTCTTGAAGCCGCTTTGAATGAGGGATTTTTGTATCGTTTAACCGAGACCCGTTCAAAAGACGCCGTGAAGCAAGCGAGGAGCAGATGAAGGCCGCCGCTATGCAACGGCGTAACGCCAACACCGGCGTAACGCTGTGAAATTCGGGGACGACTGGGCATCGCCATGAAATACGCGCGTGCTAAGAGTGGGTGGCCCGCGCGATTCTCTTACGTTGTGCTGCTCGCCTGGACAGTCTCGAGTGGTCCGAGAGCTATACGGACGCAAGAAGTTTTGAAATCACGTTTGCGGAAAACGCGGACACGAAGCGCGGTTTTGAAAAGTAGCAAACTCTTGGCTGCTGACCGACCATAGCTTAGCTGCATTGTGCAGCTGGATGGCTTGTCTAAGTAAGAAGGCGTAAAGGGCGAACTCCGAGATGGAATTTCAGCAGATACGAATAGTTAGCGCTGAACAGCGCCGTCTACTCTTCTAAAAGGGGGGGGGCAAGACGCGTCCGTCCGCCCGTTCGCCCACCCGTCCATCCGTCCGCGAAGGCCCCACAGAGCATCGAGAAGATTTGGCAACTGCTTAACCTTCGGAGAATATAATTCTAGCAGCGCTTTCTGCTCGAGTAGAGCTCACTATAGAGGGAAGTCGTTGGGAACAGGGGGAAGCTGGTGGGGTGATTGTCGACGTCGCGCATGACAGGTTCGTGTTGCTGTCTGAGGCGGATGTCGTTCAATTTTTTTGTTGCTCTACACACAGACACGTTAGCAGTGCTCGTCGTGCTGGCCCTCGGCGGGGAAACTTGCCTAGAAATGTCCGATTGTTGTTCAATTAGGATCATCATGTCGATGTGGAGGCCAACCAGCTTCATTAGTTCGGTGACCGCAATCAAGTTGGCCTGTCCAAAAGAACTTCTTCGATTGGACAATTACACGCGATGAGTTCCGCTGTTCCCTCGATCAAGCGCAACGAGTCAAGTTCTCTTTTGTGCTGCATCCGTTGTGAATATAACATGCGGTGGTGAGTTTGACCTCGACCCGGTGAGAGCAGTGAGGTGTCAATTTAGCAGAAGAACATGACCGATATAATCCGTGTTCAGGTAGCTTTAGCCGCGCTCGATGTCGCGCGGAGAAAAACTCCCTGACGGAAGCATCAATTTCCTATAGTCTGAACCGACCTACGAACCGTCCGGCTGAGCAAGGCTGTTCGTGTGTTGGTCGTTTCTTCGCCTCGTAAATGGGACGCGCCTGTTTACCCTACGGCGGATAGTCACATAGTAGACGTCGGTTAAGATTTATCGACATGAAGATTTTCGCCGCTATCAGGCCGGCCAACGCTCGCCAGCCAGACGCGTTCTGGGGGCCTTATGGAACGTCGCTGCCCTTGCTGAGATCGCGACTGTTTGACATTCAGACCGCCAACTCTGGCCGGATCCTCGCGGATGGATCCGATGGACGTGCAACCGCTTCGTTTCGATTCTAATCCCACGCTCCTCTGACATACCGAGAGTGTCTCTCTCTTTTTTGAATCGCGACGTGGAAGACTCGTCGTTTTCTTACGGCCCTTGATCATGGAACGGCTTTTCATAACTGCGTTGCAAGTCCTTAACTAACAGCTCAACTGAAGGATGTATTGAGGAACGAATTGAGCTAGTATTTTAGGTGCGTGTTGCCAACGAATACGAGTGTTTAGTATTCACCATTTGGAATGGCGTCTCTTCATTTGAACACCAAAAAAAAAAAAAACAACTCAACTTTATTTGGCCGAAAGGGCGAGCCTCATGTAATCTCTGTCATAGAGTAAATTCGCTTCTGTTTGCATCTGTTTGCATGCTCAATGTTGTTATTAGGCATTTCCACAAGCAGACATAGAATTCGACATCACTGACTGAAACTATCGACATCGAGAATAAATGCAACTTGATTAAAACTAGAAAAAACAGATAACGAATCACGACAGTGTGAAGGTCGTGTCCCCATAGCAGACAACAATGCAGCGCCATGACTTGCATCGGATTTTCTCTTTATTGATCCATAAAGTGAATCTATCTAACGTACGAGTGTCATGATACGTGTACCCACGTATAGTGGCTAGGCTTCACGGACGAAAAAGACGCTGTGGCCTGCCGATGGCCTATTTGGCCGCAAAACGAACAGCAGGCCCGATCCGTCCATATGTCAGTGGCGATAGACCGGCCGCTTCTTAGACGATTCGGACGCATTACGAAAAGTTAATTAATCATAGGTTTTTTTTATAGTCTTCGAAGCGTTCTGAGACAGTCAGCGACGTAACGAAGTCTCTGAACGTTCGACGGCGCAATGTTTTCCTGCCGAATGGCGCGTCGTTTCGGAGTGCGTATCAGGAATTCGTTTCGGTTCAAGGTGCCAATGAGCTCATTCGCATACGGCGCACGCTCCTCGGCCTGAGTAGGTAAACTGAGGTGTCGCTTTGATGGATACGAATAGAAAAATAAAGCCATATCTTGGCAATAGAGTATCTGAGAAAAAGACACACGAGAGTGGCGTGACGGATTCAGCAACATCGATTATTTGCCGGTTAGAACCGAGACCGGCCGAAACGCTAATACCCACCTGACATCGCATCTCCACTGGAGTTTCCGCAGGCAAAAACGTTCATATTTCACAATGAAAATGATCAATCACACCATGCGTAAACATAGACGACACGAGCTGTACGTACAGTGGTGATCTTTACATAGTTTTCACATGACCTCTCATTTAGGCATTTTCATAGCATTAAGCTCGTTTACGTTTGTTGGTTGACACGAGTGTAGCTTAAAGCCAGTTCAAGCAATGTCCAAATAAAGCCTTCGGCTGTCTGTGTGGCCCTCGGACGCTGTCCACCTCAAAGAAAGTTCTTCCAGCGGCAAATTTCCGACCCCTGATGATGACCTTGTTGTTCGCGCAATTAACGACTATGCCGTTACCTGCCTTGAGATGATAATAGGCGTGTGATTCTGAATTCAGTAACCTTCCCTTGCTACGATCAAAGTTACTAGGACATTTCTCGGGAGGCCATTACATTCCTGGCAGTATTCCTGGCATAAAGCGGATATAACTAGAATAGCACAGGCTACAGCCATAAAGAGCTTTAGAATATATAATTGAGACAAAACTTCACAGCGTAATTTTATAGTTAGCTAAACGTACGAGGAAAGAAATTCGATGTAAAAAAGAAGTTTTCAAATGTCTCGACTGTCTACGCGTAACGCAAGATACCTGATGTCTCCTTTATCTGTACGCGGTCGTGTTATTAAGCAAACACATCTATAACAAAGATAGTCGTTTCTTCTAGACAGTTTTTTTTCTATTTCTGTTCGATGCGTGTAGCATCGAAGATCTGGCCCATGTCTTCCAGCCGCATAATCCCTTAATGAGACACACGTTTTTCCTATTGAAAACGGCTAAATGTCCCGCTGACATTCCCCATAGCATTCCTCGTCGTATCTCCTAGTGTAGGCAAAATACTGATTGACGCGCCTGTAGCGGCGACTCGGTGGCTATTTTGAAGCGAGCTTTTCCACGATTGTCGACGTTCGACGCTGTTTCCTGTTCGTTCGTTCGTTCGTCCCGGAGGGCGAACGCCGCTCGGCTGTCGTGGCGAGAAGCGGAAATCTGCTCCAACGAAGCTCAAGTATCGCGAAAAATTGTCATCGACACTCTTTGGCGGACACCAGATCAGACGGGACCATGGCCGGTCTTTCTAAACGTTCGTCCATATCGAGTGAGCATGGCACAAAACTTGTGGTCGCTTAATGGCGAGTTAGGCTGGTCTGTTAGGAGGCCCCGAGCGAACACGGAAAGAGAACGCGTAGTAGAAATCAGTCGCGTGGGAAGTCTGATCGACTGTGGTTCAGAGCAGGGTAAGCAGACCACAGGCGTCGCCCCAGATAGAACCGTCGAGTCGAACCGCAGCGAGTCGATTCCGACCGCGCCGGAATACTGGGATATGGCAAATATTTAATTTGTACACAACTCTTCGAGCTGTCGCTGCTGTTAGCCGCGTCCGTACGCACACGAAGGTTGGCAATGGCGGCGGCGGCGGCGGCGGCGACGACGGCGTCAGACGAAGCGTATGCTCCTGCTTCCTAATGGATCGTTATTTCGTTTACGAGCAAGTGCGACTGAGTTGGTTTTCAGGACTAACAGCGACACACGTTTCATGTGGGGCACTTATTAGCGTCATTAGAGAAGTTTCTCGCCGTTTCGGTAAGGTTCGTTCGACAGAGTATACATCTTAAACGAGGAACTATTTCAAAGGCACGCGAAACAAACGATGTAACACGCAAAACGAACTTCGTTTCACGCTTAGGCGTGAGATCGTCAGATTAAGTGCTTATTGCCACGCATCATTGCTAAACCTGGTCGCACGCACGCACGCACGCACGCACACACACACACACACAACATACACACACGCACATACACATCCATAAACATACACACACGCACATACACATCCATAAACATACACGCAGACACACATACACACACACACAGTCACACATACATACAAACATACACACACACACAGTCACACATACACACAAACATACACACACACACACACACAGACATACACACATACTCTTGTCGGAGCAGACAGAATTCATTGCGAGAGAAGCATCGTATGAGATGACGACTACGATAAGATGATCTACTTGCTTTCGTTCTACCTATCTACCTACCTATCTACTCGGACATCCAGACGATGAACCTCACAACATGAGTCAAGCGAAGTGCTGTTTTCGTTGAGGAGTGCGGAAACGGGAAACTGTTTGCGTGTATGATCAAAATGCCGACCTCACTTTGAGGCTAGGCGAGAATTACCTGCCCCGGACTCGACGTCACTCTGATAATAATGAAAACAAGAAAAATAAAAACAGTAATAGTAATCATAATAATGCACCGCCGTTCGTTGTACAGCTTTTCTGAGAAGTTCGTTTTTCACTCGTCCGTGTACACATATCTATCTGCCTGTGCCTTGGTTAGTTTAATGCTCTTCTAGCGTTTTTTTTAAGCTTTGCGTCAAGTGGAGCTTTCACCTCGGCGTGCGAGCAACAGACGCCCAACGTGAAGGGAGGTTGTACAAACATGTTTCTCTGTACACTTGTTTTCTTTAGGCCGTTTCGGGACAAGAGTAGGAAGGCCGGGCCATGTTTTCAGACATGTCGAGACGGTCGGCAGAAGTTTTTTCTTTCTATTCGTCGTCGCTCGGCGCGCTGCTATACATACGCCAAAATGTAGGTAGCCAAACGCCGGTCGGGCATACGAACGGGCGAGGTAGGCCGATAGAGGGAGGCTGGTGGTGGTGGTGGTGGTGGCGCTTCGTAAAGAGGCTGCTGTATGGCCCTCGTTTGGCTTCGGCGGTTGGCGCGCGCGCGCGCGCTCCAAGCCTAGGCCTCCCCCAAGAACTAACTGGACGATGTCCGGGTCGATGAAGTGTCGCAACTCACCGCTGCGCCATGTACGAAGTCAACACGTCGAGACTAAGGCTCGAGAGCTATTACAATGTCGTCTCCGGAGGCTGCGGCGACGTGTTGTAGGGTGGAGAACGCAAGAAGAGTGAAGATAATGGCCGCGCAAAGAAGAGTGCAACTTGGCAAAAGAGCAGGTAACCACATGAGGAATCGAATTACGCTGTTAACAGTCCGAGGACACGAAGGTTGCAAGGCGGACACCTCGCAAGTCTCGTTCTGAAAATGAAATGTGGAAGTTTTGCGTGGATAGATTGCGAATAGTCCTTCCAAACGACGGTACGGATAATAATAATAATAATATTGCACAAACGAACGAAGTGGGCGGCCGGCCATGTTTGCCTAAAATGTACGAAGCGAGTGTCATGAATGAGATATTTGGCGTTGGATATTTGGCGTCGAAAATGATCGCAGGCCTGAGCGCGTAGGTTTACTTCGCTGCGAAAGGAAACCGGACGTCAAATGAATCGAAATATTAGTAAATAAGTTAGTCCTAGGTCATAGAAGTAGTGTAAAAGCAAATTCGGCGTTTGGATCACCACAACGCCAGACAGGCGACAGGCAGTCAATGACGAACGCATTCAGCAAAATACGCTCCAATTCGCCAATGCTAACAAACTAGCCTGGCAGTTTCACTCCTTGGCCTTCAAGTTGCCAGTTTGTCTGTCGAGTGAGCATCGTTGTGTACGTGTGTGTGTGTGTGTGTGTGTGCTCTTATTCGGTGTACTTGCGTGGAACGAAGAACTACCTATCTATGCTGGAGATTACGATCGCTACCACAACACATCGAACGCTGAGATCTGTTTGGCAATACTGCCACGGCCGCCGTTGCCGTAGTAGTCCCTACATAGAGACGCTGACTGTCAGCGCGTGTTGGGGTCGGCAAAGTGAATAGACACAGCAGAGTGATGCGGCGGTGGCGGTGGCGG
>MNPL01021584.1:12172-27159 GCA_002081605.1 Tropilaelaps mercedesae
ACATTGATAAATAAGAATTTCAATGAAGGCGACCCGAACCAGCTTCAGAAATCCGTTTCTGGATATCATATGCTCACCAAACGTTTAGCAATTTAAAATAATTTCTAATGCAGGTTTTTATATGGAACTGTGTGCCGCCGATAGATAGACAACGCCAAGTTGGAGACTAAACTCATGGAAGGGCAGTTAGCGAATAATTGAGAGACACGCGATAAAGAAGAAGCGAACTGAACGATTTATTCTTTTTGCGTTCGGTCAAGATCGACGTTACGATAACAGGGCTCACCCTAAGGCACGACTCTAGATCTTCTAAGGTCTACTTGGCAATCCGGATCCTCTTCTACTGTAATTCCAGACCGGCCCTATGTCGTTGTAGACCAACAAAAGGCCGACCCGCTTAATAACGCTCAATTTCAGCGAAGTCACGCGCACTGAGCTGTGTGACATAGTTCTTCTCTAATTCGTTACAATCTGCGGTTCTAAAGCGTTCCTCAACGTTCAGCGAACATGTGCTCATCTATGCGACAGAAATGTATCGACAGCGACAAGTGCCTCCTCACTGAAATTGAGACGCCTATCGCGTAGTAGAAACCAAGTGCTTTTCGATACTGCTCGAAAGAGACAACTCAACGGGGCACGAGCCTCTTCTCCTGTCGCCTGTCTAGCTATGGACACCAGCCCCGGGCCAGCAGCAGTAGCGCACCGGTTAGGCGTCCTCTGCGACGGGCAAACAACTTGCAGGCTCAGCTGACAGCTTGTAATTTTCGAGTGGTTTTCTCTCTGTTTTTTCCCGCTTGCTTTATCTCTCCCTATGTTTCTCTCTGTTTCTCGCTTTCCCTCTCCGGAGCAAAGGCAGCAGCAGCAGCAGCAGTCGAAAGTGGTTGGAGCGAACGGCTTAGGAGACCCGCAATTTTTCTACTGCGCATATCGATGGTAGTATCTGCTGTTGCTGACCGGAGAGATATTCGAGTAGTTCCAGCTAATGTAATGCGGCCTAACTTAAATAACAGTATACGCGCTAACACGCATGATGCCAACATTCGATACTGGCGACGGGCACAAAAAGGTGCCACGTTACAGGCGTATTTGTCGTTCGACTGAGTAGCGACTAATATAGCGGACAAGTTCGGCCTATCGGCCATGGATAGACAGTCAATGTTGCCGTTTCATATTGTCTAACGAGTCGACAAAACAACAAAGTGCCGCCAGGCGACGCATTGTCCTGCTGGCAGCGACCTATTTAGACGCACAACACAACAACAAGCGCAGCACGAACCCACAGAACAAAGCACACTTGTTTGTGTATTCGGACTTGCAATACGGAACACGCCCAGAACAAACCTAAACAAACTGTTTCAACGACACGAACAGATAGTGAATCTAGCCGTCCGTTCCTTTGGTCTTCATCTGTGTCATGTCGTTTGCCCGACCTCGTGTCGCCTCCATTACGTAGGAATGAGAAATGATTACATTTATCCAAAGAATAAACAACATCACCGCAGCTGATTCAAGCGCAAAACAGCTGAGACGTTCGACTCGCGTGGCCACAGCTACTCGGACTAACGGCACTGCGTATATGACAAAGCCGGCAAGCGTCGTTATCGAAATGCGATGCTTTGACACGTAATTACTTTCTCGCCATTTCTCTGTAAACTGGCCGCTTTCTATATTCAATCAATCAACAGGCGCCAAAGCTCCCTACGCGTTATCAGGTCGAACCAGGCGGGCTTGTTCAGCTCCGTTGGCGAGAGGCCGTTCGAGCCTAGTTTATCATGTACCGCCCATATGCAGAAGTCTTCATTCAACACACAAATGGCTCACCAGCCATCAACTGATACGGTGAAGACCTCAACAACAACCTTGCCATGTTCGTTCAGCGAACAACTACGCGCCCAGACAAGGGTTTGAACTGTCCCCGTGTCCCCGAGAAAGTGCTAACAACAAGTGTTCATCAAGTGTTCATTCATAATCAAGTGTTCATTCGGCCGTCGACAACTCGAACGTCTGATACGGTCGCCCGTCGTCATTGTGACGTCGATTTTCGAATACTTGTCAAACTTTCGATTGGACTACTTTCGATCTCGAGCTGTTAACACGTATAGTTTAGTCATAACCGTAGCCCTGCACTGTGCCCATCGCTATCTGACCATTTCACAAACACTCACACACACACACACACACACACGCCCATGCACGCAGACAAACACCCTCGCGCACACACGCACGCACACACAGAGAATTAAATTGGAGATGCTGTAGCCCTCCAGCTCGGCTAAGCCGTACGTATCTGACATTTCACTTACGTTGGATTCACAAGTAGCGTTGGCCTCCTGTTGTTGGTCGGTGGCAGAGTTGTTAGCGGGAGTTGTTGCCGTGGGCTTCGGCTCTTTCGAATCGTTGTTCTCGGGGACGATGGCGGAGGAGGCCTTGTTCCACACGTTCGAAATGAAATCCATCTTTTGCTGCTGCTGCTGCTGCTGTGCCTGTCGCTCACTTAGTTAATGGCTGGCGAAGCTGATCGCGAACGCAAAAACAAACGAAGACGCTGCTGTCGGCCGTTTATTGCTACGGAAATGGTGGCCACCGCCGCCGCCGTCGTCGTCGCCGTTTGCCTCGCTACGTTATAGCTGCTGTGTTTTGCTCTAGTCGATTAACTCGTCGGGTAAATGATTTGTTCGAAGTTTGTCTCTCCGCCACTACCGTCGGCCGCTCGGTTTCGCTGTGAGCCGATGTTTTCTTAATGTTACTGCTGTTGTTGTTGTTGTTGTCGTCGTCGTCGTCGTCGTCGTGTGTCACTCATACGTTCACACGGCTCTCTACTCTTCTCGTTCTCTCTCTCGCGCTTTATATTTCTTTCCCTTTTGTCTCACTATCTCTTCCTCTCGCTATCGCTTTCTCTTTCTTTGTATATGTTTGTCTGTGTTTCGCACTGTCAGAGTGTTAAAATCGTCTGCATTAGGACGCTTTTTGTTTGTTTGTTGCGCTCTACGTCGTCGGAGTTGTTGCTATCGCACCCTATGGTCCGGTCTAATATGAATCTGGACTGACGCCGTCTGTTCGCGGCGACTCTACAATATAATCGGTTAGTGGTTAGCTTCCGCTTAGCCGCTGCGGTTCGGCGCGAAACAGTCGGAAACGAAAAGTTTGCCCACGATCGCCTCTCGGCGTAGCAATGCAATCAGTGAACGCACCTTTTGGCGGCCAAAAGCGACAAGCACGCGTCAGCTACTCGGGCGCTCTGGCGCGTTCCTCGTCAGCCGTTTCGGCTTACCGAAAATCCTGATCGAAATCGCGAATCCGAGCGAAATTTCAGCGTGCACCCGCTACAACTCGACGTGCACACACACATGGACCGATTCGGCTCACGTAATTTCGGCCACGTCAGAAGTGAGCGGACATTGGCAACGACGTGACGGACGCACCGGTGTCTGTAGCTGAGAGAAGATGCCACTGTACAGCTACAGGTAGCTAGAAAAACGAGAAAAGCATCAACGCACTCCCTAATCGTCCGCTAATATGCGCGATGGGCCAATTCACGGATATCTATTGGCCGATCAACAGTAGACGTAGCCCGCACGGGCGGTCAACAACGCCAGAACGCGATCACCTAAAATCTGAAGCGACACTCTCGAAGCTTCCTAGTGCGTTAAGCACTGGCTAGCACGCCTGACGCTACTGCGGTCGCTGGTTCGTCGACACAAACAAGGTCGGAGAGTAGAATCCGAGCCGAGATAGTAGTCGTCGTCGTCGTCGTGGTCGTTGTTGTCGTCGTTGTTGTCGAAAACAGCAAAAGCTGAAACTACGAAATGATTTCCTTCTTGTCCTAAACTTGATGTACCTGTTTGCTTGAGCCTTGACGCGCGCACACGGCCATCGACACGCGCTCCGGCCAGATACACGTCGACTGTACTGAACTTCCACTGGCGCTACACTCGCACGGAGTCGGCTCCCTCGACGCGGCCTTAGGGTTCTGACGCTGGTGCGCCGTCGAAAGCCAGTCACGCGCGACGCTACGGTGGAAGTATTCGAACACCGCTGCTGATTGCCGCGCCCAATTTGCCGTGACCAGCCAGGGTGGCGTTGCCACTGGTATCTGCCTTCCCGCAGGCGACGACGACGAGCTCTCTCGGTGCAGCTTCGCTTTGACGAAGTGCTGAAGTTAGTCTTCCGATTTCTGCAGAGGCGTCCGCGCGCTGTTTGGTCGTAGTGCGAACGCAGTGCTGCTAGCGTCTGACTCGACGGACGGCGGTCAACTCCCGCGACCGAACGATTCAAGCGTAGAAAGCACCGTGCCGATATTCGATGGGAAGCGCGCGCGAACGGTGTGGCACGCTCAGACGAGGTTAGAGCTCGGCGTCAAAGCCAACGAGATCTACGTGAGCAACCCCGTCAAGGCGACCGGCCACGGTCGAGATCTCGTACGCGGGCCTGTTTGCCTGCCTGCCTGCCTGTTTCTGTGTGTGTGGTGCCCTGTTGCGCTTACGCAGTTCCACCAGTTCGATGGACAATGACAGTTGGTGGTGCTCGATGCGCGGGGACGATGGTGGTGGCTGTGAGACTCGCGAGAGAAACCAGTTTCTTCTGACAGGTAGCTGCTACTCCATTCGTCTGCTTGTGTTAGTGCTCCGTCGCGTGGCGCTACGGCTGCCGCTGCTGCTGCTGCTGGCGATATGCAGGCCGAAACCGAGAGAGAGAGAGAGATATCCAGGACGCCTGGTCGTTGAAGGGAAGCAGGCAGAGTGACAGGGCAAAGCACCTAACGTCGTCCGGCAGCGCGTTAGCGAGATGGCTGCAAAAGCGCTTTGTGCTGCTGGGTCTCGAGCCCAACTCAACGCTCATTGGTGGCTCGCCTGCGCAGACCCCTCACTCACCTAACCTCGTTTCCGTCGTCGTTGTGTGACCCTTGCCACCAGGAGCAAGCGCGGCGTCAAGCCAGACGGCCTATACGCTTGTAGTGGCTGAAGTGCGGGCGATCCGTTGGTTTGCTGCCGCTGATTCTAGCGCTGGCGGCGGCGGCGGAGCAGCAGCAGCCTCCAAGGCTGATACGCCCGGCGGCCGTCGAGCCCTGATGGCGCCACATTTCAAATCGCACCCATAACTTTTCTCGGGTTGTGTTGGCAATGAAGAACGTCTAAAGGGCAATGGAGAGTCACGGCCAGATGAACAGCTGATCATGCCAGAGAGGGAGAAAGCGAAGTTTCTGGTGTGAATGATGTTGTCTGGACGCTTGTCACTCTGAGACACAACATCACCTGATTGCTCGCTAGATGTTAAAGAAGGAGATTATTAATGGTGAGGGAAGTTGTCGGTAGAGCGATCATTGCATTCAAGGCGCTGCGTGAATTGAGCTGTGAGCACATCCGTGTTGTGAACTAGCTTTTTGACTTTTGGACATCGAGGCTGTTCAATTGAAGTGAGACTCGGTAAGTGTGCCTTTGTATTGTTTTTTCTGACTTGCGCCTTGGCTTTTGTTGTAGTTAAATAAACATAGCTTGTTGTGAAAACTTAAGTTAGCAAAGTAGAACTTTTTTTCTCTTCCTGGGAAAGTATGACTAGTCTGAAATACGTGGTTTTATCAACAATGTATATAATTACTTAGGTAATTATTTTAGATAGTTATTGACACGTTGGTCACACATGTTTTAAATAATTGGGAGAGTTTACTAGTAGCATGCAAAGCTGCCATATAAATTGCGGTTTACCTCATTATAAAAAAGAGCGTCCGTGTCCTTCGTTATTACATACATTTAAATCCAGAAGTTTGCTAGAATTTTTATACTCTGCTGGTTTTTTTTAAAAGAAGATGATATACTTCCGCTGGAACGCTGCAAGATAATATAAAATAGCGAGTGGAGCTGTATACGACTTAAAACTAAATATTCTTTAAGCTCTGTTACTGCAGATAGCATTATTCGCTTTCCTTTCTAAGGTGCACTAAGTAGGACTAATAGTAAACAACAAGGACTTGAAACTGTGGGTGAGTCTGGTGTTTCAGTTGATGTTAAAGAGGAAGTTTTTTCGTTAACATGTCGTAAACCAAAAAATATACAGATATGTGTATATATATATATATATATATATATATATATATAACTAATTCCTTGGCCGGAAGTCGTATTCATGCTACTGTTATATATAGTGTTCACAATACTATTTTTATTTTGTTTAGAAGATTATATCGAGAATTTCTACGCAAATTTCATACACAAACTTTAGAAGTCAGCGTATTCGATATATTACGTATGTTTGTGCGTATAAATATCCACATTAACCACATATACATCATACACAATATAGCACATCATTGACTTATTACTGCGAATTTGCTATATAAACATCGTAAACACCGTCCCTTGTTCGAGTATGTTTACAACAAGTTTACCTGAGACGGTTGAATTTTTAAAAATAAAATTTTATATAAAATTTACTTTGAGAAAGATAGTTTCTGAAATCTATATTATTTCAAAATGTATCTAAAATAAGGATATCTGGCGTTACAGCACGGTACCGTTTCCTATATAGGCCAATCGACTTTAATTTTTTGATGCTGAAATTTAACAAATTCTTGTCTTGCCGATCAGTTAGCTCATTTTTAAGTTAAAAATCAATTTACATATCACCCGACACTTACCCTACGCTTTAGCAGCAAAATTTGTACTAACCATCTTATGAACATTGACGATCCGAAGCATAACTTGGAACGTAAATTACAGAAATTGAGTTTAATTTTTTGACGAAAGTTGATAGATTATTAGCGAGACTATATGCAGCCTTGATAAAATAATAGTGTCATCCAACTACTACAACGGTAATGTACGGTAATGTACAACCTATTTTGTTTGAAGAAAAAAAAAAAATTTGTTACCTTATATGTGTACATTTTATTATTTGGCTAAGGTTGCTTTTATGAAGACAGTTTAAAATGATACAAAAATAAGTAAATTTTTTAAACATTTGTAAAATCACTTATGGTTGAAATCTTTAACTACTGATTTGAGAAAATGTTGACGTTATGACATTTTGTTTAAAGTATGATCATTATAGCTATTTATAATTTTCATAGCGCTAGGCCGATGTCTAAAATGATATAGAAACACGTCTGTATGAGATGGATTCGGCTGTATTGTGAAGATAGAACTCACGCAGGCGAGAATGCGCTGGATGTTTTTTTGAAACCGACAACTTGACGGGATGTTATGCAGAAAAGTAAAGATACACTTGGAAGTTACTCATACTTTAATGTATAAATATATGCGAATTCAGGATCGTTCACATCTTCGAGGATTGCTGTATTTAATATGCGCGCTTCAACCTATTTGACTCTCAGCGTTATTTCCAGTTTCTCAACAATTATGTGTGTTGTGGGTTTGTTTTCAGCCTGAAACAAAATGGCATCCAAACGCTTAGTTGTGGAACTCTACTATGACGTAGTTTCCCCGTTCTCGTACCTTTGCTTCGAGGCCCTCTGTCGGTATCGTACGCCATGGGATATGGACCTGCGCCTCAAACCATTCAATTTGGGTGCAGTCATGCGTGAATCAGGCAATGCACCTCCAGCCATGGTACGGTGTGCAACACAATGCATTCTGTTTCTAAATTTTGCGCTGCCCTCAACGACGCGGACGTTGAACAATCCGCTGACTAGCTCATTAATTTGCAGTTTCGTTTACCAAATCGCTAGAACTTGCACGCTCATTTGTGGTTCTTGCTACTGTATTGCGAATTGTTACGAGCCATGATTGAATTAAGAATTGCCATGCCCGACGAGCAGTATTGCGTTGGAGCATTTGTCAATATATGCGAAGAGTAAGAGAACCTCACTAAATATTCTAAGTAACTGGGCCTCTTTCTGTCAATGTCGGTAACCTACTTTTATGCACTCGAAGTGTACAGCGGTAGCTTCGCTTTAACCAGTCTGAAGTTAAGAACTAAGCTGTCGCAATTTCTATTGCCTTAGTGCTTGTTTTGCGAGACGGATAGAAACCCTTTAAAAACTTTCCTACAGCTGCAAATAGTGCAGCTGCCTCGGTTTTACTAAAAATTTTGGAATATCGAAACTAGCGTTGTTTCTTTTTGCCAACAATAATAGAATAGCTCATTCGGCATGTACCCAATTATTGCAAGTTGGTTATCTCTTAGTTACATTGTTCTCAAACTACTACCGTCACATTTACATCAGGGAAAACGAGGATCGGGTTCATAATTCAGAGAAAAAGTCAAAATCTTGTAAAAGTCAAAAGCAAAATCTTGACGCCAGAGAAATGGTGAGCTTACTCTAACATCGGCGTTTCAAACTTCGTTTCATTCGCCTTGCAGGTGCCTAATCGTGCGAGATACATGTTAAAAGATCTGAAGCGTCTCTCCAGCTACTACCAAGTACCTCTACAGATACCTAAAGAGTTCATGTCATGGATCCTATCAAAATCAACCGTCAACGCCCAAAGATTCCTCTGCGCCTTAGAGGTCCAAAAGCCCGAGCTCGTGGAGCCAGTGTCGAGGTAATCGATCACATTTTGTCAAGTTAGCGATTAAATCCGGCCGACCTCAATTCCCCCTCAGAAGTAACCAAGTCGTTGGTGCTCGTGAACATTTATAAAAGAAAGAGGTCGTCGCTAAATGGAGATGTCTCAATATTATACTCCATACTATCTTTAATATATAAACTCGCTTTTGTATCTCACATGTTTTGTTAACGGGAAAGCACGCCTACATGTTTTGCTAGCGTAAAACTTGTAGGCTCTGCGCAAGCGCTGCCAAATGACGTGTGATGATCTTTTTGTGAGTGAAGGCAACCATTTATAGAAAAATAATGAAGGTATTTCAGTGGCACTTCAATTCAAGGAGCTATTGGTGTGAAGTTGCCTTGAATTGACAGTCGACCTGTCAGTGCTTTCAAAAACAGCCCTCAAGCATGGTAAAACGCATTGCACCATTGTTGATTAATTTAAATAAAAGTTCTATACGCCGATTTTACTAACAGCCTGTACCTTTTCATCAATTACATAAAGTATTGCATTATGGCGTGGGGAGAAACGTTCAACAAATTAATAAGGAATAACGCACTACGATAAATCTTTGAATGCCAGCGCAATGAAAAGATGAGTAAATTGTATCTGGATTACGACACGGTCGATGAATGGCCAAAAAACAAATATGAGTCAGGAGCTTTAGCGTTTGACAATTTTCAGTATCTATTACAAATGAGTCACGAACTCAAATCATTTTTCCAGTGCGAAATACGTCGAGTCACAGGTCTCGCAAGAGTAAGCTTTGAAAGAGCACGAAAAGCGAGCTATTGCAGCGCCCATGCGCGCCTCGTTCAGACGGAAATGGTTGAAAGCAGTATTAAAAAGATCTTGTTTGCGATTTCCATGCCCATTTGTTCTCCTCTGTTCTTTTTTACTTGTTTTATTTATTTATACTGTATTTTTACCTAGTGGTACTCTTACTATACCGTTTATCCTTTCATTTTTTTCTGCATTCAAATTTACCTTCCGAACATATTCTAGGTACAGACGAATGGGCTCTGGAGGGAGATTAAAACCTCTGATTTACTGAGGGCTTGGGTTGTCTAACCGAACCTTGTTCATATTTTGTATCACTATTATGGATATGTATTTTTGTCAACATGAATGTTTGACGTTACCTTGACTTAAAAGATGAATGCGTTTTGCTCACTCCTTAGCACACACTAAAGTTATGCAACGCATCCATTATCCAAATCAGCCCAGTTCCAAACGTACTTTATTATTAGCTTTTGTTGTCACAAGAAGTAGTTGAAGCTACCGTAATTATCTCTAGGTCGCACAAAGATTGTAATCGCTTTGAGAAGAATACGCGACATAATAGGATCAAGAAACATCGGGGTAAAGATAGGGAAGGGGACGGGAGACCCAGGGGCAACTTCTTTAACAGTTTTCTACTACGATTTTGAATTTTACGTAGATCTGGCCGCCTTGATTGACTTTGCGACGGAACTCCTTGTTAGGTTGCTAGGTTGGGCTATGTCGTTGTGAGTTGGATCCATAGATCCTTAGTCCAAGATTTTGAGTGTAAGGGTGGTTCGGGGACGTAAAGAGATTACGATGTCCGTCTTTAAGGTTCATACAATGTATGAATTGCCTCTAAGCTATTAGACAGATATTGAGCTTAAATATCTAAATGATAGAAGTCAATGTTGGCGTCAAATGTGATAGGTCAATGCGACTCTTCGAACGCCCAGTATTGGTCCTACAGTGTCGCTCTGGAAAACCCGTAGACGATGGTTTTGACCCCTGGGTGTTACGTGATCAGTAAACTATCATGTGCGAAGGAACCATGGAAAATACATTAGTCGACATATTACTGAACTTTTAATATTAAAAGTTCAGTAATATGTCGTACTATGTCATAATATAAGTAATATAATAAGTAATAAATAAATAATATAAGTAATAAATACGTAAGTAATATGTCAGTAATATTGTCATACAACAATCCTACGAACATCTCATAGGACTATCGTATAACAATGTTAATGGAAAGCTCAGGAGCCTGTCTGATAGAAAATGCTCTTACGCTCGCTTCGCACTCAATGATACCTAATACTTCTAATGCAGAACTTCTTGTCCACCTTGACATATGACAGTCATGCTGTTATTTTGCTGAGTTGCAGACATAACCTCCGATCAGGAATTATTCGGGTGCACACATTCGAGGCGATAGCTAGCCTCATGTTTTACTGATTGCAACTCTTGCTAACTGAAGAACGCGCTTTTTGTTTTCTTAGAGCCTTCTACCAGCGACTCTTTGGCGAACAGAAGGAAATTATGTCACTGGAGTGCATCCCAGAGGTAGCACGCAAAGGCGGTGTCCCCGACGATGTTATTAAGTCCTGCCTCGACGAGATCGAAACCGAAAAGATCAAAGCAATTCTAAAGAAGAATACAGAAGAAGCGTTGGAGCTCAACGCGTTTGGAGCCCCGACCATGGTGGCCCACATTGACGGCCGCAAGGAGATGTTCTTCGGTCAGGACCGTTTATATCTCCTAGCGCACGAAGCTGGAAAATCCTGGCTTGGCCCGTTCCCCACAGATAATAAGCTTTAGTTGTCCAACCGCCTCCTTCGGTTACAATTGAACTCAGAGCGACCTGCAGGGTTGCACGTCAGCGTTGTTGTGCTCAAGTTTCTACCGTAACGCAAATTAGTGTTTCCTTGCGAGAAAAAATAGATAGCTGTGACTGATGAATGGTGGTGGGTTACTAACGCTGACATCGTCAAAGCAGATACGGCAGTAAACTTTTTCGTAAGAATATTTGTATCGACAGTTTCTAAGACGACGGCATGACAAATATCGTATGCGAATTTTGACTTTCAAAAGAGTTATGTCTTATAAATTGAAATAGTCATTGTAGTTCCAATGAGAGGCTTAAAAAAATGTGTCAAAGTTTAGCTTAGACGAAAGGTGTACGAATAAAATTTGTAAAACTGCAAAGCCTGGGCGTTCTGCTATACCATACGTGATCATTTCTTTATAAGCTTAAATCGAATATTCGTCTGTTTGTACTTATACTGTTACGCATATACACTTTCCGGTGTAAATTCGGGCGATTATAACACGTAGCATTACACGGATAAAAAGATTCGAGGTTATGTTTTGTCTTGAATTTAGAGATCAAATTAGTACCTGAAATTCCCGAAATATTAACTCATAATCTATAAAAAGCACAATCCTATGCGCAAATAGCACATGTTTCTCGCACATAAAGCTGCGAGAAATTTTCTGGGTTGTTCTGAAACACTCTTTTTATAGTGCCGGTTAGCCATATTATGTTATCGTTATTGATTTCTTCAGCATTCTTATGATCGAAAAAATTTCGAATTAGGTGGTTCCAAATTCCCTCAATCAGACAAGAGGAGGAGGTTTTTTTACAGAAAAATACTTCAAGTAGAAATTAGAATGGTAATCTTTTATGCTAAATTTTTCAATTTAAAAGCAAGTTTGTTAATGTTGCTATTTAATACATTTTTATAACATTGGCTTTATAATATCGAGAAACGACAAACTATAAAAAATACGCAATTAATAAATTACAGTGCCTTTATCTTCATTCCTTAGTAAAGTAATTCACCTGTAGAACACCCTTTCAGCTCCGGTTATTGACTAGGCGAGGCGCAAGTAACGAATGACAGGCCATCGCGTCAGCCTCTCAAAATACCCAGATATATTTCGTTGACGTGCATCTCTGAACGATTTGTCCCGCAAGGTAGTGTATGCCCTCAGCTGACAGTGTAAAAAAACCGTGACAAATGATTTCCGAAGGCATGACAAAACGAGACCTAAAACAATTGAATGCTTATTTCGATTCTTTCTATCGTGCTTTCGGCGGATCTCGTTGGATTAAATCTAGTCCTGCCGCGGATTCTCAAGGCCTTTAGGTTAATCCAGCCGCTAGTTTACAATGCGTCGCGGTTATGCCCCTGGCCAAAAATTCAATGCTCAAAGTGTCGGCTGTGAACGTCGCAAACTCGTATCACTGTGTCTTAATGGTAGTGCATTGACAAGCGCGTGATAGAGCGCTATCGAGCAGGTGACGTAGCTAAGATACCAATTCCTGTAATTGCAGTCAATAAGAGATAAGGATATTTAGCACCAACTCCTCCAAGTCCCAAAAGAAAACATATTTGATAATGGTTTGGCGAAAAAACTAGGTCATGAATAAAGTAAAACTATTTTTTTGGGGGGAAATTCATTTGTGTTTCATTCCTGAACTAATTCTTCTTGCAGGATACCCTGGCATACTGCAACTGTTTATTCGCATTACATTCATTTTGATTCAATGGTACTGCTTAGAATAATATTCGCATAAGTTGATCAGATTCCACGAACGAGTCACGCATTCGTTTGTGTTTATTGCACGAGCGAGGATGTCTGGAAAGCGGTTGCTGGTGGAACTGTACTGCGATGTTGTGTCACCGTACTCCTAGCGTTAGAATTTGGCGAATAATACTAATGAACATATATAATAGTGGAAATATTCTCCGAAACACTCTTCATCTTACGTGCCGTCATCGATCAAACTAAAAAAAGCTTTATGTCATAACGGTTTCCTGATCTTAAAATTACATTTACCATCCAAACAAACAGCTGCCGAACAAACAGCTGTACTGTCTGCAGGATCTTCGACGTTTGTCACGCTATAATGGTATAACCTCCATGCTAACCATGTAGAATTAACATTGACGAGAAACACACTTCCATCTATGCGCTTTCTGTGTTCCTTAAAGATGCAGCAACTAAGATAGCTGGGAGCAAACGACAAGGTACCTGCAAAAATTTTTTCATATACTCAGCTTAATACAAAAATGTTTAATGTTCATTTTGAAACTGAAAGAATAGTCATTGCTAAAGACGCCATTGCATACTCACTATTAACTGGGAAAAGAATCGCAAATCGATGCTAACGATGTTAAGAAACCTGCACCAGTTTCTCCCACTACTCTACGTTTCGCATTAGGATAATCCTGCTTTTTCTCTGGAAATCAAATTAACCAGGCAGGCAACCATCCGTCTCAATTAATGGCTTAACGACATATTCGCGCAACGATTTTATTCTAGGATATTCTATCAGCGCTTCTTTGGCGAGTAGAAGAAGATCATGTCGCCGGAGTGCATTCCCGAAGTGACCAAACCTGCCGGCGTGCTTGAAAAGACGTTATCGGTATGCCTTGAAGTTCTGCAGCGTCGCGAGGTTAAGAATGTCCTTAAGCGACACATGGACGAAGCTCTTGAAGTGGACGCGTTCGGTTTGCCCGTTATAGTCGCACACATCGACGGCCGCAAAGAGGTGTACTTTGCACAAGATCATCTGCAACTTTTGGCTCATGGTGCTGACAAAAATGGCTTGGGCCATTGGCCAGAGCTAGCCTAAGCCTATTGTTCGCTTGGCGACAGAAGCTCAGTTCTTGATCGGAGGGTGAAACTCGATACGTCCACTACGACATCGCCTCAACGACATTGCGTAACACTGGAAATAACAGAGTGAACGTAATTAACTGTTTGATTGGCTGGCAGTAGATCGAGCCTCGTGCCGTTCGAACTATGTCGGTTATAGTGTAGAGCTAGAGGTCGTCAACAACAACGCATGGCCCCAAAATGGGTTGCTTGAATTATGTAGACATTAAGGTCAAATACAACCAATGGACCGTTTAATGAGGAAGATATATACGGGTTCACTCACTCTAGCACAAGCATGTTGTTCATGGCAACATCAATGGATACTACAAAACACAAATTAAAATGACATAACAGATTCAAAAGCTGACATAAATGTACACACATGGGGTATTCTGTCTATAAGGAAGCCAAAAACATAATAAATGTATAATTTAATTGAAGCAAGTACGCAGTTTTTGCGCTTGTTGCTAATTCCTTAATTTTGGTACTGCGTGGTTCTTCATATCTTACCTTGGATTCTTCTCTAAGGCGGTAAAAGATAGAAACAAAAAAGAATTTACCGTTCTGGCATTCTTCCGGTGTATCTAATGGTGCACTTTGCCTAAAATCGTTGTAGCTATTCTGGATTTCGAGGTAATAATGCAACTTTGCTTCTTCTACGGGCGCCGAAACCTGTCTACTTCATAAGGCTTTCAATATCAAGGGCAAAAACTATTCTTACACTTTTCCCTTAAACGTAATAGGTTTCCAAATTATTTGATGTTTAATCTTCGATCTATTATACTATTATGATTATTTTGAATTATTTCCGGTTATTTTTGATAATAAAAAGCTCAATACTTCACAGTTATTAAGCTCAGTACATTCTTTCGTGCTTAGTCAGTAAGCCACATCAATGTTTAACAAAGTTCTGACGCTTTCTCAACCGGCAGCACTTTTTGTTCCATACTATTTTCATACTAACGCTGAATATTTTACTGAAATAAAGAAGGTACTTGAATTTGTGGAAGATGACTGTTAATCATTGCGTCCGTTTGTGCTGCTAGATGT
>MNPL01021585.1:0-32461 GCA_002081605.1 Tropilaelaps mercedesae
ATATATATATATATATATATATATATATAGATGGAGAAAAAGGAGAGAGGCGTAACCTGTCTGCAAAATTCACAAACACAACAAAGCAAAATACTGTTTTCCCATTTAACTTAAAAAATCCCGTTTGTTCACTAGATTTCTAATTCTAATATCTCAGCCAACAAAAATAATGGGATCACGAAGGCCATATTCAGAAAAAGTTCGATTATGCAGCTTCTTGATTCACTTCATATATCGTTTACGAATTATTATAAAGTTTTGTAAAGGTTTGTAAAGTTTGCTTTTGAGCTGATGAAATATATTACGTCATACCATGTTTAGTGATAACTAGAAAATGCCTAAGCTGATGTTCCATATCACTCTTAGAAATATTTACATGATTTGAGTCGTTTAGGCTTTAGCATCACAGAGTTTTTTCCACTACCGCAACGGAAAGGGACTGCATGTAATTAAACAATCCATATCCGACATCACCAGAAAACCAGTCAGCAGAAAGCATATTCAAAAATTCATTCAAATTCACTACATATTCAAAAAAATGTTTTCTTGGTTGGAGGGCTAGCAGATGCGTCTCCGGGAGCAAATATCTCGCAAGTTCGCTCTGCGCTAGATAACGAAGTCAAAAAGGCTTACCCCTGCTTTGTTCATATTATTGCTGATAAACATTACGACAAATCTATTGGTTATTATTATTTCTTTGATTAGTTCAGTTGTAGCCTTGTATTAAAGAATATCTGATAATTCTATTGTAATTACACTTGTGAAAAAAAACTGTTTTTCTGTAGTTTGTTGTCTGTAACTCTATTCGAACGTAAGCAATTATTATGCTAAGTAACCATACATATTTAAAATTGTAAAAGCTTATCAGAGATGATCAAGCATGTTTAGTTATCTAAATAAGTAAATATGCTCTTAAGTAGCACCTCAACGCTTTTTCTGGTTGTGCAGTTGTTGAACTAATAAGGTTAAAAACTGTTATGGATCTCTAAACGTTTACTGCTGCCTCTTTACTTGATTACTTTAGCATTGTGGAATAAGTCTCTTGATAGTCTGATTTTTCCAGTTGGTTACAAGTTTTAGTTTTTCAGGAAAATGTGGAAGTGTCCAAAAATGTTGGTCGTAGCCTTGTTTTTTAAATTTTAGGCTGCCTTTTTGGCGTTAGTAATTGAATATGGGATGAACAATTTGTTATGTCATTTTATAGGTAACTGTATTACGCCGAATATGTCACTGCACACACATTCCGCGTAACACAATTGTCGTTAGCCTCCACGTTAGACAAAAGATAGGTCAATGCTTGGTGATACTTTTACTGTTCGATTTAGTATTTTATTACATTCTATAAAACAAGCTATCTTTCTGTGATGCATCGTCATGTTTGAATATCAGAGACTAAAAACGGATAAGTAATTATTATTTTTGTTGGTTAAATTAACTCAAACCTATCGCACGTAGCGTTAGAGTGTATCCATCTCTTTGTATTTCTATTTACTTTTATTGCCGCAATATCACTACTAAGGCGGCATCGTTCTGGTATGCTTGGCTATCCGTATGCAATCTTGCAGGTTGGTAAGCAGGATATTTGACTCCGCCATAATTTCCTTGTGCATACGTTTGTGCTTTATCTTATAATGTACGAACCTGTCGAGTTCCGTGGTCGTGGCCTCAAGATCGGCCAGATTGATCAAGATCCTTCAGATCCCCAAGAACGTTCAGCGGGGCGAGTTGCTGCTGTAGTCGCCAGGTAGGCAATAAATCTATCACCACTGGCTGCAAAATCGTAAGCATCTGTTAATTCAATTCAATTTAATTAAGACGGATCTGGAATTTCCGGAATTATACGTCAAAATGTATAATAGAATATTGTCACATATGTGCATAATTGAAGATAGTTATTTGTAGGGCAATAAAACTTACAATACACATCGCATTGTGTTTCATTTAAAAATAATTTTCTTGTGCACAGTAGCACTTAAATCAACACATATTGCTGCAAGATCATCGACAAAAGCTATGTCTGGGTCGCTAGCTCAAAGGTAAAACTGATGCAGTTTCTTTTGCTTCAAGATGAAAACGTTTTAGTTTTGGAGTTCCTGTCAAATTATGTGCTTTGTTCTATAAAAGAGCTTGTGCTGTGAGCCTATGTACCTTGTCCTTAAAATGCCCTACCTAATGGTATCTGCTAAAAAAACGAACATAGAATCAGGGCATAGTGAGAAGTGTATTTAAACTTATTCAGGGCAATACAGGAAGAAAAAGGCTCTCATGAGTTATAGTTAGGGATGCTATTATCTACTGATCTTTTACAAAGCCTTTATCATGAAGATAGTAGCCTCACAAAATATATTTGAATAGTATATAGGTAGTACTAGTGCTGTCGCCACATGAATACTTCTATAAATCTAGCATAGTTTTTACAGCGCAAGTAAAAAAAAGTATTTTTTGTTATGTTAGCATCAATACATAGCTTGGGTCTTATTTGAGAAATTTGAAGGTATAAAGATTATATCAGGCAAATCTTTGTCACGAACTTCATAAGTAGTGATAAATAGAGTAAATGCTGAACCCTGGACAGCTTGGACTAGTCCATGCTGACTACTATTGGTATATTGTAAGTAGTTTATTTATAACTACTTACAATATACCTTACAGCTTATTGCGAAGTAGAAAGATAGGATACCGTTATAACAGATGGCGCATAAAGAACCCTTTATTTTATCGATTTCCTCTCATCAGTCTATGTCTCATATCAACCAGTATAGTCTGATTTTGTAACTATTACTTTGAGTGAGTTATCTTTTTCACATTTAGTCATTTTAGAGATAAAAATTCTAAACAAACTTAAATACTTTTGAAAGTTGTTTAACGCTGCATTGTATACCGCTCACTAATCAAAATAAGACGTTTTGGTAAGTTGTATAAATTCATTGGTATATTCTTAGCATAAAATGCATACAATGCAATACTGGTCCATTGACGGAACTGTAAGTTGCACACCGCTTAATTTCTTGTAAAAATAATTATAAACTAATATCGCAACTGCCTGGGACAATAAACTCCCACCATTTGTATAGAAGTTCTACAACTGCAAGCACAATTATATAGATTGTTTACGTTCAATATACATTCGATTAATATAACATATGGGAACTAATTGGCAGGCGTGTGTCTGTAATCTAAGATGGAGGAGAGAAGTTTTAAACTGAAATTCTCTACAATCTACTAACAAGCTTTAGTACTTCAATCATGAACTTACTAACAAATTGACAGAGTTCTTGCAACCGGAGGAGGCACGTAAATGCAAGGTTCGATCCCCGCGGTTGCATTGTTACATTTATAGGGTCTGTTTTACGAAGCAATGCAAAAAGCGCTAAAATGGACGGTTAACGTTGGCTGATAATCAGCCCCAAAAAATATTTTGATAAACTGAGAAAATTCAGTGCTCCCATTTCATGCGGGAAGGAACCCTAAATTGATGGTAGACACCAGATCAGAGCGTGCCTGGGCCACTTCTAAAAGAAGGGTGTTACAAATGTAAAGTTGCGTCCACTGAAGCGGCTAGCATCCGCGATAAGCAAAACGGCAATCTCGGAATTAAAGATTGGAACACGGAAAAAGGTCGCGCAAGGATGGCCAACGAAACCCTATAGCTCGTGCCAAATGTATTAGGAAAAGATTCTCAAGCAGAACACCAACTTGCTGGAGTCTCCGAAGTGTTACACTAACAGCATAGCTTAAGTAAGCTTGTGAATTTATCGTCTCCTTTTAAGTAATTCAACCATTTGACAGTCTCCAATAATTCAAGCTAAGTGTCAGTACGTGAGACTTGCCAAGTCACTCCAACATTTGCAAGAACATCAAATGATACAAATAATTGAAGGCGGCCACCGTATCTAAGAACATCCTAACTTATTCTAAGCACAACCAGCACACTCACGATCGCATAAGAATCTTTAAAAAGGGTACACAAGGGATATTTCAGTCGACCCTGATCTCGGAAAATCAAGCAGCCTCAGGGAAGGAGATCTGGCAACTTCAATACGTCTTCCTTATTTATTAATCACCAGCTTCTCGAAAACTTTGAATAGATAATTGATCAGACATATAGGTAATAGTTCAATCTAGTACGCTCCCCCTTATTCTTATAAAAAAAGAACTATTCTTGCATCTTTCAATTTGGTTTAAAATAAGCCACTGTTAAATGATGGGTTAATAATACTAGGTCAAAGACTCGCTACAGCTGGGGCAGAATTATTTAAAAACGTTCTCGAAACACTAGTGGTACTAGCCTTTCCTTACTTAGCCAATCTCCTCAACAACTATCTGAACCTCAAGTGCAGAAATGTCATATAGCTCGAAGAGGCATCAGCGGCTTGCTAAATTGACGCAAGTTGAACTCAAACGTCCGCTTTAATGTCTAGAGAGGCTACTGTGGCAGCTTGGCGTCCGAAATAGAGGTCAAGAATGTGCAGCCGTATAGCTCTGGGTGGACGATTTGCTGATCAAGTTCGTGAAACAACTGGGTGGCAGTGTGCGATGCGAATGATGCAGATGCGGCGTTCAAGGCCTTCTGTAAGCTACGTTACCGCGAATATAATAATGCTTCAAAGTTGTCTTTGGAAAACGTTCAGCTTCTCATTCAATTAAGTGTGAATTTGCTTCAGGTTACCGATGATTTCCACGTGATGCTGTTAGGCTGTACATACGGCATCACTATCGCGCTTAAGAATAATTTGGTTTACTACCGTGCAAAAAGGCGTCGATTTTACAATTTATGATTTGTGTCTAATATATTATTATAAGTTTACCCGAAGGCTTTAAGCAAGATGCGAGGAAAAAGATAAATTAAACGAAGTGTTCCTTCATCGAGTTAACGGCGTGCACGAGCAAGAGCCGCCATTCTAGGGATTAGGGTCGCTTAAGTTCAAAGAATAAGCAGTTCCCTTTAGTTCGTCATTTAAAAGAGCACCGAGAAAACGCATGGTCGATGCACAGGGAATTTGTTGCTGGTGAAGGTGATATTATTGTACTAAAAGACTGAGGCTAGTAAGGCAGTGTACGGAATATATTACGTTTAGAAGATTAAAATTGAAGGCAGTCCATAATTAAATTCAATTGAGCTACATAACTTTGGATCTTGTCAAGGGTAACCTTTTCAAAAGCTTTAGCGATGTAAGCCGATACAGATATAGAACTACAATTATTTGACGAAGGAGGGTTGCCACCTTTGTATAGAGAAAAAGCACGATGCACGAATACGTACATGGTACGAATATACAGCGAATATAGCCTTTGCTGTATGTTCTCGTTAATGATAGAGTTGAAAAGGCAGCTATCAGAGGTGCTAAACCTTTCAGAATACGTACAGGAATTATACCAGAGCTAACGAACTAGATTTTTGCTGCTCTATAACGCATCGGACTCTCTCAGGAACAACAAAATGAAGAAAGGACCGGTACCGGCAAAGAAGAAAAATCCCGGAATACGTGAGGTTTTCCAAATCTTCGTTGCGGGAAATACATGTCATATGACACGCATCGAGTGTTTGGGTTAACACAAATTTATCAGCTATTAGTAAACTATTCAGATCTTGTGTATTATTTTTATGGATTCAAATACCACATTAATTTCTTCGCAAAAACATTTTTCCTTCCGTAGTTCCTGCCTACCCCGATTTTTCTTATAGTCGGTTTTCAAGCGTATATAAAGCCTTCAACGTTATTAAAACAATTGTATACTTTGAAACGCTGAACTTCAATGTTCTTCTAGCGACAAACAGAACAAATTGTATACCATGAACGATCGGCTGCAACCTCTTTCCTTACGAGACTTCCTTGATAAACGGTAAGCCACAAGAATACTGCACGCTTGGGAGAATTTCATAATGTCCCGAGGTAAGTCCATATCCAATTTATTCTCCCGAGCGAGGAGACCATTAAACACAATACTGCTGCGTCTGTAATATTGGACACTATCATGGTACTGTTTTTAGACTGCCCAGCTGATACTCCAAGCATTTCCATGTCTCACGAAGTTATGCTGTTTTGACATACGGCTACTCAGAGCACGAGACATGGTAAAAGCCTTTACGAGTGCTGCGGGCTAGACCACCGGATCTGGCGGCTCTTTTACATTTAACGTAAGTGCATAGCAGTGGACTATCTCTCGGAGTGACAGATAAGCACGTTCTATCTGGGTACACACAGCTGGTAACCTAGTATTGTTAAATAAGAAGGGCAGCGGGTCACGTCAATAGAGCAAGCCAAAACAGCACCATTTTCAGTCACCTGGGCAAACCAGTTTTGAGCGACAGCGCTCTTTCCATACCTGGACGCAAAACGTTAAACGTGTCAGTACAACGCAAGACTAAATTGACTATGTTCAGCGATTGAAACAGACAAAGGAGGGCCAATGCTCTGATAAACTTACTGAAATCACCAATTTTTCCATGTCAGGGGATGCACTGTCATGTTTACAAATTATCTAACACCACGTGATAAGCGATCCATGTGGATTTATAGGACATGGAACCTAATAGAAAAAGGTTTCGAATACGTCTTTTCTTGGCGGCGGTAAACGACGAAATGCAAGCTTTAAGTTAGATGTCCGTTTGTTTAGCGGTAGTATCGGTCAAATGTTTTCTATTGAGCTACTCATTAAAGAATTAAAAAAAAAGAAGGTCCTTATGTGTTTGAAATATGTTTTATGTGTGTAAAATTTTTCTTCTTTGGAATCGAAAATACCGTTAATTGTGCTATAATCGTCCTGCATGGATTTCAACTAAGACGCCTATTTGCACTCCATTTGATTGGCTCATCTAAGAACTTCGATCTTTGGCCAGATTTAGGAAAGGAACCGCGCAGATATAATGTGTCTTAATAGTGCTAACAATGTGATACAATATGATTTTAGGGGAAGCCATTTTATATATCTGCTTCTGTCCGCAGTGGACCTTGACTAACCGTTAAACTTCTGTCGAGTTTCATCTTGTGGCAAAATTGTTTGTAATTTACATTGTCGAATTTCGTCTATTGATTGTACTTTGAGACTATGTATTTTGTTGACCCACAAGTCCCCCCGCGGGTTTTTAAATACCTCTCTCTCCAACAGACCCTATTCTCTCGCTAATAAAGATTTAAAAACGTTGCTGTTTCTCTATACGTCTGCACTGCTTATCTTTGAACTGCGTTGGCTTTGAAAATTTAGTCGAATTCCAAAAATGAGGTGAGCAGGCGGTAAAAATATTGTTCGTTAACACGTTTAATAGAAGAGCACGTTAGGTTAATTTCCAAGATTAAATATTTGATAGGCTTATAAGATTAAATGTTTTTTAACTAGTCGCCGCGATTGTCTTGTGACCCTCCCCACCTGTAAACCAATCGATTAACTCTGTGTTGCCAAATTTATTTAGTTTTGTTCCAGAGAAAACTACTAGTTCCTGTTTCCACGAAAAGGACAATATCTATCACAGGCGGCGTGTGGAAATAATCTTAGTACTTTCAACAACCAAATGTGTGAAGCCATTGAAGATGCAAGTGTGAGCTAAAGAAACTCTGCAAGGCGGACTTTCAGCGCTAGCACAATCACTTGAACTTATGCCGGGTATGTTGACGTGTTTTTCTATGACCATACGGAAGGCCTTAGGAGCGTGCAACAATATTGCCTTATGTAGTCAACCAGTTTGCTGCTCCTTTATCAAAATTGCTGAGATAGCAGCATACGATGCATTATTATTGTAAATGAAAACCCTTCTGAGTATAACTTTTAGGCATAAGTTCAGGGCTAGACAACGGTGTTGGAATTAGGGACGCGAGCAGCGATACGAATATAGCCTGACAAAAGCGCTCATATTGTGTGTGCCTTAAGTGCTGATTCTACACAACGATAGGGAATCATCTAGGGAATTTGAAAAGGGTATTTATTTACTTATTCTTTGTGTGACGTCGACAGCTTAGCTTCGCCAAATGCGCGAACTCTTGAATACCAAGGATTGACGTTCTTATTTTGTCTTTCAGGGAATTTTCGTTTCGGTGATCAACTACTTTAAGAATTCAGAGATAAATTTAATAACAGAGAAGGGTAACAGAAAAGTCAACTTGATCTATCCGAATGTGATCCGTTGGAATTGATGCACAGATGTTGTTCTCACTGAAGTACGCTCACTAAGAATTGTACTCACAAGTTTTGTATGAGACGTCAGTAAAAACTACCAGATTCTAAAACATGTCCTTATTGGCTGTACTTTATATTTTATATCACAAAGCTCAAGCCATTCATATCGGTTTATGACCAGCTTTATGTACCGATCTATATCTTTATGTTCTTGATAATGCCCACAGCGTTGTGCATAAGGAGCGATGGTCTTTGCTACTGTGTTAATAGTCATCTCGATATTTCAGACGCTTCGTAGACTTTGGACACCATTCGAGTAAGCTTTTGGACGCTTTTATGACTTCACCTGCTACGTACTTGATAAGCGCGAGGCCCCGATCGAAAAAACTTAAAGATGTTTAACTGCATCTTTGAACTGGATCGAATAATTACGTAGGTAAAAGGTGATTTCCCTGTGCTTCTCGCTCGACTACGTACATTTCCTCAAACTTGCCTGGCACAACTAGAAAAAATTTCATTGTACATAACCGTATATGATACTAAGAGCCTTTAGGTCTGAAGTTATACTATCAACGGTGCGCGTCCTATCGCGCGTCTATCGCAAAACTTCTGGACTAGGTTTTGGATTAAACAACAACGGGCAAAGCGGATGCGAGGAAACGTTTCCTGGAAGGTTGTAAGCGTGCAACTTTTTGTCAGCATACGATGCCAAAACCCGAACGAAAGGAGTTTTGAGAACCACAGAACTTCACGGAGGTGAGGAATATGTTTACTTAATGCTGGTTTATGAGACATTTTCTCACATATTTCTTATTAAAGCGGCCTTGTTTTTGCTTGGTGATATCATTGATCCGTAATTAAATTCATTTTTTGGATTGTGTATTGGTTTTTAAACAAAACGGACTGTTTTTTAATAAACTGCATTTTTCTATCTACCGAGCATTTCTATGTCGGACTCTATATACCATCTCACATCTGCACATTAGATAGCAGTACGTACTTGGAGAATCAAACGACACTTGGCAGGACGTTGCATAGTCGACTCAGTGAAAAATAGAATAAATATAGGAAAGAAAAACTGGCAATGATAACTATCATTCTTTCAGAGTTTAGAAATTTCTCGCTGAAGTCCTTATATGAAGTACCTAGCATATATAGGAAATAGAACGACCGTCTTCATTTTTAGTTTCAAATGTAAAGAGGCTTTGCAGAAGAATGATCTTGCACACCGACACACAGTCACCTTTCAACAAAAATGATTGTCAATTGATGATTGACTGCAAGCTCTTTTGTCACAATAACGCACTTGGGTGGAAAGCTGACGCGGATCTTCGTCGTTCCAGTTATGTTGATCACCGCCTCTAGCGTTTTTAATGTCAATTGGTTGTACATTTTGGGAACTAGCTACTCTCTATTATTAGTTGTTATCCGCAGCACGAACCTTACAAGCTTTATATCGACGGTGATGCCACAGGCTGTTTACAGTTTCTTGTGGGGTCGATTGGCAAGTCTATCTTCCACTGTAAAGATACACAATTTTTTGACCACATCCCCCTCCACTTTGTTCGCGGCGTCCATTTTATCCGCACAGTCCACTCTATCTAAATTTTCTTAAACTGACTGTCGCTCCAAATGATTGTCCCTTTGCTCAACGTTTTCCATTTGCTGGAAGACTTTGCTGCATTCTCTGACATGTTCATCCGCAATTTCCATTGCAGCGATTGACGCTCTTGAACAGAAGAAGTCTATCCCCCTGAGTGAATGAAGCAGCTAAACAGAAACCAATTGATAACCACACAGAAGGATCAGAGAGTTTAAGTAAAGAAAATTGCGACAATATTGAATGGCAGTAGCAGACCATTTCGCAGGGGACAAGTGGTATACTAAGACTCATTTCCCTTTTTTTGGGATCTGTGATTATAAGCTCTCGTTTTGTCTGATTCCAATCCCAGAAAGCAATAAACAACGGTTGGCTTCGCCAGGGCCTGCGAATACCTTTGCATATGAAAAGGGTTTTCAAAAATAAATGTAACCTTTGGAGGTAGACCCTAGTACACCACAAATGTTACTATACAGGATACCTTAGAATTAGAAATAGCCTTTTTATTCCTAATTTTTTCAACTTTTTGTAAATTAAGTTCTAGTAGTGAGAATACATTAGCTAGTGTGCGCAAACGCAACTGTTCAAACATATCCAGCTCTGGTCATCCCCTCCAGAGTAACCAAATTCCTTAAAATCATGTATATATATCATACAAAAATGAAAAAGTTTATTTTGGCTTCAATATATAGTTGTCTCCCTAGTTCGTAACTCTAGCTATACATGCGCCAGTCGTTTGAACATTGCCACTCAAGGCTTCTCAAAATACAACGCGCATTGATACCAAAAATATAAAGGCATTTTAGTCCTATATTTATGATCATCACCATACAAAATATCATTTACATCCAGACTTAAGCTTTACACAGATTATTTACTATTTAAATCAATCTTCCTTGTGGTAAAAATAAATCTTCTTGTGGTAAAATTTATTGTTTCTTTGAAATAATAAATTTTACCACACCTATAATCATGTTTACTAAATTAGGACTTTTTCCTTTTCATTTTTGACTTAGATACTAAACAAAAATTTATTCCACTTTATATCCTATCACTAAACTATTTATTTAACATATTTTTATTTATTATTACTATAAACTCTTTATGAAGAAGAATTTCCTTATTTAATCAAATTTCAATATGAAAAATATTATTTTTTTTAGATTAAATCATATATCTTGAATTACTTCTATAATACTAAAGTACACGAATTTAATTGCATTTGCTACTCCCAATTCATTATATTTACTACACAGTTTTTTTAAATTATGCGGACACAAAATTTGACAATAATTAAAAAAATATTACCACAGTTGCTCAATTTTTCGTTTGTATTGGCAAGTATAAGCGTGTTTACGTAATACGTATTTACGTGCTATATTACGACGAAACTCAAATCAACGTTTACTACTTCGAAGGAGACATTTACACACGTCAGTTTATCTCATACACTTATGCCACCATCATAATCATCAACAAACCAACGTGATCGAACACCGGAGCAAACCCTAATTCATCCACAGGCTCAGCATCAAGACTTCCAACAAAACGGTTACAAATAAATATCATCTCACTTATCGTTGAGATATGTAATCGTTTCTGCGGTAATTTTCCACAGCCTATCTTAGGTTATATGAAAATATTTTGTACCACTTTGACATTTTAGTGCTACTCGTTTTTCTGGAAGAAAGGTTCGCGATATGACCCTGTTAGAAAGGTTGCGCAATAGATTTTTTTTATCTGAATCTAAATGAAGATGGACTTCTGAATCGGCCGAAGTCAGGAAAATAAAAAATATTTTGGTGGATAAGTTGCCCTTTGACGTATTTTCTTAAGCCGCGCTCGGTGGTTCGGTGCATTCGCGTGCGTTTTGCGACCGGAGGAGACATGTAGGTGTACAGGCTTGATCCACCCGTTGCATATTTGTATTTATGGAGTTGGTCTTACGAGGTAATGCATAATGCGCTGTCATGTGCGGACATTGAATATTGGTTGATAATCAACCCTAAAATATTTGATGTATTTTTAAGCCTACTTCGTAGTAACAGTAAAAGAAATTTCTCAACCTCGTCGAAAGGGATTGCTCGCGTTATGCAACGAGTCGTAAGAACATGCGACGTGTCGCTAAGAACTTAAACTGAATCATATGCTAGCTTGTATAAATATTAATACGTTATTTGTGTTTCGTACAATATAAAATAATATAACATCGTTTAAATATCGATAAAACTAGAAATAATTGTGAAATGGTTTAGGCACTCATTTCATCTGGAAAGCACACTTGAACTCTCTCGGATGAGCGCGTATCTTTAATGGGCGACTTCGCCATAATCGCCTGCTAAGAAAAGCAAGTTACGCTCTGCAAATTCTTGGATGCTTATTAACTAAAAGTATGGATTTCATCATGACTGCGTGTAAATTTCTGCATATAGAAACCGAAACAGGCACTTTGTGTTGTATGTGGATTTTGAAGCTGTATTTCACACAGCACCACGAAACAGAATATTAGTAGAATAGAACAAATCGACTCCTGTTTGATGATTCGTGATGTTTGCCACATTTCATGCACAAAACGATAAGTATTTATGTAATGTTCGATGACTGCTGTTAAACAATAATAACGTTAAGAGGGTCATTTTAGAGTTTGGAATATATCATCAGAGACTCTTTTGTAAATGAATTAATAACATATACTGTTAGGTGTTACTACACACGTATTATTGTAAGCCTATCCGTTGTAACCTTTCCAGCTCCGTCACAAATTACATCGTCTAATTCGTCTTCTGTGGAGACGCCAAACGTGCAGCTTAAGGCTTAGTTGAGTCTGATTCCTTCTGCCGGTTGGATCACAGCCGTACTACACTTCCGTGTTTCCCTCAAGCGGCTTCTAATTAAAAAAGTAAAAAGGTACACTATGCTAAACTTATAGAATATTATTGTTATACAATTATTCTTATTATCACAATGCTACATTTGTGCACAAAGTGTATAAGATTCAAGTGTATAAGAATACAATAGTTTTCTGATTTATCCAGGATGTCACATATCATCGTAACTCAGGCGCTATGTTTTACAACAAACATCGCACAGGCACTCCGTATGTTTATGGCTGGTGTATAGCAGACTTACAGGGACATTTTGAGGGACCGAAATGTAGCCAAAAGTATACTATAGCTAACAGAGTCGCTGAAACAGCAAAGCTGTCACGTGAGAACGTACACCAGTTCACAGCAGCTGCTCGGTATTCTTAATTTGTAGGTATTAGGTACACATGTACATATGACATGTACAATACATCAAGTGTATATATATATGACGAAATACTGTTGAGTAGCGGCCATTTAAAGCTATCTAGAACTCCTGGGTAATAAAAGTAAACTAAATACTCCTTTTGACTTTTTGTATGAATGTACGAGTTACATTTTTCGCAGTTTCGAAAAACGTACTTTTATACTTACCTAAAGCTACTTTTTAACCCGCCTAATACATTAATTTGTTTCACTTTCATTGCTTATGGAGGACAAAACTTGTACATGCTGTAACAAAAGCGTGCATTATGGTAATAGTACATGAAGTACAATGCTTTAGACTATATATACAACTAGAACGATACTAAAAAAATGGGACCTGATTACCTCCAACTAGTATATAGTAACATTAGGCCACACCATTGACGATTGCAATGAGATGGTTCTACACCAAGCTGCAACATAAATACCACGGATTACCCCTTTGATTAGAGGTGAACATTAATGTGCCTTTACTCGGACGAAGATTCCCAAGAACATGATAAATAGAAAGGTAAGCGGACCTAATCCTATAAATAAATTAAGAATACTAAATAATATCAAAACTAACGGAATTACAGTTTGTGCATTACAACACTTGCATAGTCTGAAAATAGTTGCTAAACGTACGAGACATTTAGGTATGATATTAGACCAGAGCTGACTTTATAGTACATTTACAAGCGTCAATGTAAGAGGTGGACGCGCCACTAGTCGAGTAAATGAATTTAATCGGAGTTATTACTAACCTGATTGACATGACAGAGTTAGAAGAATATGTCGCAATTTTTAATATGGCATTTACAGAGTATAGGCTCGGTTGGTTCACATAGGGTTATTTCTGCTATGCATGACAAGAATGCATGTACGTGAAGACTTAAAGTATATTAACAACATGCGATATATTATGAAAGGCATTTTCTGCATAACTTCCGATCTATGTTCGGATGAAGGTGAGCCGGGCTCTAAGAGTGCTGGATAGTAAAGTATCCAGCAACCGTGGTAGATGAAACTATAACTTGTAAGACGGATGCAATCAGATTCGAATAGGGATGACAATTAGTAGTTTACGTGTCAACCACGTCTTACAATTGAATTACCAATGCTTTTTTAACCACTTAGAATATATTTGGTAGGTGCAACAGTTCTCTTACATTTTGACGCAAAATTTTCTTTTAGAACGCATGTCCCAGGCTTTGATACTTCTCTTATATTTAGGTCTCCGAATATAGAATTATTCCGACTAGAAGGGTAGTTGGACTGTATAAATAAAGCGTTGCGAATATCTTATCTTTTGGGAAAGTGTAAGTGAGTGTATATAAATATGTACAGTTCTGCCTTCGGTGGAAAATAGCTTTGAGACCACAAAGTCATATTGGAAGTGGTTGCGAGAATTATACTAAACAACGGATTGAATGGAAAAAACGCTTTTTGCGCTACTAGACTTAATTTTTACAACTTTTATGAGATACCTATAATAGACTCCTTAGAAGGACTGATCTAGGTATGAATAACGTGAAGTGAATACATACAAAATTTCGATTCTAAAAAGTAACAATTTTTAATAATCGGAAATAAAAGTATAATCTTTCGATTGCCCGGACTAGATAAATGCCGATATTCTGAAATCTAATAACTGCTGACTAATGTTACAGTATCGTTAAGCAGCATCTGTCCGAACTGTTATTTTTCACAGTGCCCACGTGGGCGAACTAAGCGGAAGGTTAAAGATTTTTCTGGACAACTCGCAGGATCATTTTTGCATTTAAAACTCAAATTAAACTGATTAAGTGAGTATTATCATATAAGAAGTAGTTTCTACTCAAATTTAATTATCAGTATTTCATGAAAGCAACGAACGCACTTTTTGAGTTCTTCTAAAACAATTAGGATATTTTATGCACACTTGTTCCTACATAATTTGAAATCCGACTTGAACGTAAGAGTTTTGAAAATGATTTTAATTACTGTCAATACATACAAACAGATTTGGCTTTGGTTTGACAGATTAGGCTATTTTTTTATTGTCTTCTCTATTGCTGAAGAAAAACTGGAAAAAGGCTTTGATGAGTAAAACCTTTCCTTTCAGCTGTATGGAATATGATAGAACTGTCAGCATTTAATCGCAAAATCCTTATACCCAAAAATACCAAATGATCTTGTGTGGTTTAGAGAAAAACTTGAAATTTAAAAGCCTCCAACTAAGAAAAAAAAATGCCGTGGTACAAGCACATCAGTGATATCACCTACCAAAGCACATGGGTTGCAAGTTAATCTCAACCTACCTCAACATGCGACGAATGCTAGTTCTGAGTACTATACCTGCACGTGTATTGTGAAGTCACGCCTGAGATCCGTATGGACATTTTAATTTGCCATTCAAATAATTGTGTTTAAATATTGCATTGCAGATTCATCGCCCTTCTAAATGTAAAATAAAGCGAACACAAAGCCGTTTCAAAGCCCGAGTTGGACAAGGTGACAGTTTTACCTACTAGTAGTTTGGTTCGTAAGATATTGATTGCCACAAGATTTGTAGAACGCTTGTCTTAAGGTCTTGTAAAATTCTGTGAGCTAAACATCGATGTAACGTCCCCATAACCTAATTATAGTATCAAATGTGAAGGTGTAAGTCCACTTTTCTAAATGCACTTCTTTAAATCTGAAGTTATCTGAGCTTACAAAAATTTGCAACTTCTAGGGCCATTTAATATCAAATTGCAGTAAAGTTAGTTTCAATATTTTTATGACAAACTCCACCGAGCTATTGCTAAGAGTAATTTTATTTGATATTATTAATGATAACGAAGTACTGTGTAAGAATCCATTTACATGGAAGTGGTACAACTGACCCCATCAAGCTTGTTGTAGTGTTAGATATTATCATTTCCTAAGATTCTTATGTTTTTCCTTAAATTGTTTTCAAATAGGAAAAATCATCTCTTTATATTTGATATATTATTTGTGTTTTTAGAAGAAAACTGAAAAGGTTCAATCGCTTAGTGATTTCGTCGTTTGTACTCCCATTTATCCCAGCTGGAAAAGTCAGTCTCACTCCATTTGATCTTCTTCTCATTGTCCTCTGCTTCCCAATCTCTTCCACTTATATCCACTATTTTTTTCTGCTGTCGCCTGCATTCGCCTCCGTCTGATTTTACTTTCTTTTATTGGTTCTCCATTTTTGACTATATCCGTACCGTCCACAGGATAAAGTGCACATCTTTACTATGACCTAGTGGCGATATAACCGTCCTTCCACTAAAAGAAACGTGTTCATATCATGGCGGTTGTCGATTCAGCGGGATCTTGCGAATTCAATGGAAAGCATCTCGCAGCCGTCCTGTTCCTTAACCAATGCCTAAGCCGGGTCTATTACCACAACAGGCCCAGTAAGCATTAGCTCAACCAAGAAAAGGGAGGAGAAAAAAGAAGGTATAGGAAAGTCAAAACTAGCTTCAGTGTTAACCAAGGAGCAACGTTTATGTTGATTTTGTGGTCTGTAGGCAAATGTGACCGTTTATCCATCAATATTATTAGAAAACAAAGCTACAATTATGCTAAATGCATTATGACAGATATTATAAGTTAAAAAGTGAGTATGATATTAATATGTTATTTATGACATTATTACATACAGCAGTAATATTATAATATCACGTAAGCATAATAAGCTATTTACAAAACGAAGGAATTATATTTTTTGTCATAGATGCAGGATACGGCGATCCTTCACGAAGATATGTTATTAGAGAAAAGTGGCCAAAGTAAACGTTGACACTGTGGTATCCGCAGAGGGATTCGCACCTCCGAGGATGAATTGGAGATATTTGCCAAATTTAACTTTTCATGGACGCCTGTATGACCTAAAAAGACGCGAAAGGATATCTTAAATGGATCACTTTTGGCGATAAAAACGCCTCCAAATAGTGATGGACAAACCCAGCAGCAACCCTGACGAGTGTAACTGGTCAAGCCAATGACAGCCAGGAAAACAAAGGGCGGCAAACAAACACAGCTAAGAAGAGAAACCAGTAATTCGCCGGAGCGGGATCTTATGGATAAAACAAGAGAAAATCTGTGGATGACAGACTGAGTTACACCAGGATGTTCCAGTTTAGAAAATCCAGCCAACAAACGTCGTAGCAGGTTTGTTGACAGGTGACACTCAAAACAGGAGTGATGATTCTGATAAAGGTTACAACGGCATTTACCATTTTCACTCATTCATTCAGCGTATTAACGAAACAGCAGCTTCACAATATTAAAGTTGTCATATAAAATGCAGTAGGAGCACTAACGGCAAGATTAAATAGGATACAATGGCACTTCTTTTATCGGATTTTCATTTAATAGTACTACGGGTCGAATTTGTGAGAATTACTATGGCTTAAATTCTAATGGTACGGATACCCCCTCAGCGTGAGTTGCGCGTTACCGAGGAGGAAACCTTGTCGTAAAGTTAGAGTGCGCATGAGCGTTTTTTCGTCAAAAAACCAAATGAACACAAATATTAATATACACAATATGATTACAAAAATGACCATTCGTGTATACGATTTCAGTTGGGAATATTTATATTGTAGTTCTACACAATCGTAAAGTAGATTCTCAGTAGCTGTTATTCTGTCACTCATGTCGTCGATATCTCTGACGGCCAAGAGGAGATTTACAGAAGGGCTACCTACGTAAAAAAATTGTCACAACTTTGAAGACCTGGGAAGACTGCTTGGAGGTCCCTATAGAAAATATAGAAAGGTACATTTTTTTTCAAGTTCTCACTAGAAGCGTTACGTGGAACATGAAACCAAGATAATATGATCCCAGTGTCAGGGCGGAATGGAGAAACGCAGGATTTTTTAGAAGGCTTGACTAGCCAAGTCGATCGAAGATACCTTGAGGCTGAGATCAGTCTGGGTGCGGTATCATGGGTCTAGTGGCTAAAAGCTGCAGAAAAAAACATGAGGTTTTATAACTGCAGTAACAAGAGGCATAGCAAAGCTGCCTTGCGAAGCCTGTTGGTACACCATCCCACAACGCAAAGAGGGCACCAAAAGATGCAAGAAAAACAATTTCAATCAAGGTTACCAACAAAAGTAATGACTACGAAAGTTGCAGTGGTACGAGAAAAAGCAAACAAGATAAACTCAACCAGATGGTGGACGCCGATGGGTTTATTGAGCCCAGCTGCAATACCAGACTGGCCGCTTTTACTAGCACGACTTTCGTACGCATAAAGCCACAAAATAGAGAGGGTCTTGCTGTCACTGGCACTGATAATAAGGCTGAAGATATTACAGATCAATCTGATTCGGCAGTGCGACACATGATCTATTAGGAAGCACAGCATCTCAGATGGAAATCGTAGTGTGTCACTTGAACGAACTGAATCATGTATATATATATATATATATATATACTTGAACGAACTGAATCATGTATATATATATATATATATATAATTGGACGATATAAACTACGGCATTTATTTAACTAAATAATACAGTTATTCTAAAAATAAGGCAAATAAATAATATTTATTCAGAACGGCTGTAAAAGAAGATAAAAATTCTGTGAAGAGACTCTAGGAGTGGGTTTGTGAAGTCATTGTTTTTGCATAAAGGTCCCACCGCTGATTACATGAACGCCCAGAGCTCGATGCTAAAGAAACGCATGGCCCACATAAGCATGTTCACGATCAATAACGTCAACACGCCGACTTCCAGAGGAAAAGCATGCAACGACCATTAATAGACGTCACGCTCACCACAAAGAATTTCTTGCTGTCCGTGACGGATTTCCAAGTGCTTAGCCGTATGGAACACTTCGCCACCATCCCAACTTTAGGATTCAGCGCAACGTCCAAATATTTATCTTTGAACAGAACGAGAAACTAAAGAATATTTGTCTATGAAAAGGACGAGAAATTAGAGAAGTTTTACACAGGGGTGCTTCCAAAAGACCTTATTGGACACACCCAAGGCGGCCAGTTACAGCAGCGACCAGCTGAAGACAAATTTGCCGACGCCACTAAGGGTTATGTCACAGAGAATTACGATGCAGTTTTTTGAGGCGCTTATGGTTCCTAAAAAACAGTTAAACTAGTCACGATAAAGGCAAGGAGCAGCGGTAAAAGGGTCACATAGAAGATGTTGAAGGAAGCTAGATGGGACTAGGTTATAATGTAAGACGATTGTGGCCGAGCTATTGGCGGAGCGCAGGTTCTCACTCGGCTGAAGAGTGTGCACGTTGTACTAATACCTCGGGGGCTTATGCTGACAGCTGGTCCTAGTGGAAACATCGATCAATAGATGCAGGAGCACTACTCCAATCTACTGACTCTCAGAGTCGGCAAGTGGACTTCGTCGAGGCCAATCAAGTATCTGGCAGTGACCCTCGACCGGGGCGTCGCATATGTGGAGTATGTAAGAGGTATCACGAGTAAATAGCCATAGAAACCCTCCCTTGAATTGTCAAAGTTGGAGGATTAAAGAATCGTAGCCGACCCTTTAGTTCTCTATGCCATCTACATCTAGTCTGCCGGCAGGTGGAAAAATGAACTAACGACTGGTCAACAAGCTAAAACTACAGAATCGTCTCAGCCCAATGGTTCCTGGGCTGGCTAAATCTGCCGTTGGACCTCACTATAAGGCACTCACAGGAAGGTAAGACAAAGGGCATGAATAGGCATGATGGACGTTCATGCCCTTTCACAGGAAATCGAACGTAACAAATTAGGTGGGTAAATAGGCCAAAAAGCAGATGAGGGGGGTTCAGCTGTGATTTGAAAAAAGTTACGGGTAGCGGGTATACCACGTCACTCAACTCCACCCTGCAAATAGATAACTTCAAGGTTACGCGCTACAGGCAGGACAAACAAATTGAACAACGTTATACTTCTTCCCCACCGCGTTGTCAAGGACACTACTAATTCCCAAAGAATGTATAAGCGATAATCTCCAAGGGGCCCATACTATACAAAGGCTATTGGAAATGGAAGCTTTTAATAGTTCAATACGCTGAACTAATTTACGCAGCAGGGAGATCAATACTAATTGATTGCATGTTTTTGCATTTGTTAGTAATGCGCAAATTTTTTCACAGTCTTTTTAATATAACCTGCAAGATATGAGCTTTATCAATCTGTGTGAAGGACCGTCTATTATTAGTTTTTTGCTCTTCAATTTTGATTTTTCTCAGCATCATCACATAAACGACACGTTTATAGTTTAATCCAAGCCCGTTCAGAATAATTAAGGATGAACATTTTTTACTTGTCCAACGAAATCCAACGGTAATCAGTATCGGTCTAAGATTTTTCAATCTTAAGGGTTTTCATAGGTACGCGAACGAAGTGTTTCTTTAAACATTCATCTCGGTATAATCTTTCTGGCTTCGAAAATAGCTTTATTTGCCCAGAAAAATCGAAATCATCAGTTTCAGAGCAGTTGCCAAATATAATTTGTTGGAAGATTTTGGTTAAAACTATTGAAATAGTGATTACCGAGACAACGTGATGTTTAGTAGTAGTGAGTTCGTTCTGCCATTGCCTTAAAAAATAAGCCAAAAATATTCTCTGAAAGGTTCCTTCAAGTTTTCGCATTAAAAATTCAAATTTTTATATATTCTAAAATTGGTTACATACATTGTGAACGCTAGATGGATACGCCTTCATTACAATTTTGCATAATGCTGATCCTAAAAACTACAGCTTATCACCTAGGGAAACTGGAGGGCAAGAAGGCATTTGGAACAGAAAAACTTTGGAGTATACAGGTGATTGATGAGCCAAGGACACTGAGGCAGATATGACATGGTTATCACCATTGAGAGTGCTGGTAAAGTTGTGACGGAAGAGACGAGGTACACTACCTTTGAACGCTTCTATTTTAGTAGGTAGGGTCTATCGAGGTGGTAACTAACAGAGCGGTGAACAAAAGAAGAGCGTGCGTTTCTCCAGCAGTAAGAGCTCTGAGAAAGCGGGCGTCCTAGTACTATTATAGGTGGTGAATACGAAAGGGACTTCCTGTTTTTTACGAACGGCAGAAGCTAAACTGCAGGAAAAGGCTAAGGTGCAGAACTCCGCCCCGAGACATCAGGAACTGGCGGAGATTTTGACGTCGATTACGGGCTGTCTAGAGATAATCATGAGGAAAGCATGAGGGCATGCAAAAAGTATAGAGAAAGAAGAGACTAATCAGTGGCATATGGTATAGGAATAGCCCATTTGAAGTAAAACAAGGTCAGACTGGAAAGAGAGAAAGACACTTTATGCAGGCAGCTTGCTACCTTGGAAAATCCGCTTGCTGAGTTTCGACCAAGAGACAAATAAATGTGCGAGTTATTGGGAAGAGTAAACTTCGTGTCGGAGAGGGAGGGGAGAACGATCTTAAAACAAGAGCTCTGAAAAGAAAAAGGGACATAAAGTACGAACTAGATACGTTCAGAGAGAAACGGGTTTATAATGGCCCGATAAGTTAGGAGTCTTTTAAAATTAGTGAGGGAAGGCAACGGACCGCCTGTGTGAACTGTTGTGCATTGCAGACACACATCGAAGAACTTAGTAAGAAACCGAAAATCGCAAATTTAAAAGCCCTACGGAAAGTGGTCGACTTCTGGCTCAGTGACAGAGAAATCGACCAACACATCACCGAGCAGATTGGGGGAAATGTCATTTTGGCGGAGGTGTCACGGCAACAAACACCCCATTCAGAAAGGGTGTACACCGAGCCAGTATAATTGGCTATATCTTGATTTGCTAAACCTGCAAAGCGGCTCTTATAGAAATCCGCGTAGACGACCGAAGGCCCGCAAGAAACCCTTATAAAAGCTTAAATCAACTGTTTCGGACGTTGAAGAAGACTGGACAGTGCAAGTCAGTCGTTATTGAAGATGACAGGAGGAAATGAAGGAGGCAGTTCAAGATGAAAGGGAGGCGGTCCCGGGTATTACCCAAGTTGGAGGTCCTTCAGATTAACCTTAATTGCTGTCAAAGGTACATGACCTGCTCAAGGCCGGGAGCCTAGATGGGCACGTCTTCAGTGTTCTGATCCCGGAGATAAACAGGCGAGCCGCGGAAGATATCGACACAAGGGGAGACAGCTAATATGGGAACGAGCAAGTGGACACGGCGATGGTTGTGATAGATGGTTTATGGGGATCAGGGTGCGGAAGCGTCCGTTGAACAGGTAAGCTCACCCAGATGAGGATGGGATAATCAGGGGAAAGATAGAGAAAGAAGTATCTTCTGCCCCTCGAGGACGCTTGGCAAAGATAATGCGGATTCTTTCTCAACATACTCTTTTAGGGCCGCTAGGACGGGCTAAAAGAACTATTGAAAGAAGATGACAAGTTCACTGAAGTTATCGCGAAAGAAGTCCGTTAGGCGTGCCCCAGGCGGACACGGGGTAAGGCATCCGTCTTTAGTCACCGGTCGTATCTTAGCCAACAGTCCCTTCTAGCAAATGATGAAAAATTCGAGGTCAAAGCGGGTGTTCCCGAGCAGCGTATCATGGGCCCCACCCTTTGATACCTAGTGAAGGCAACGAAAAAAGAAATCATGCTGAGCCTCGAAAGCTACCCGAAACATATGAGCAAAGCGAGGTACCTCGGTACTTAGCTGAATATCGGTCTAACTGACACTGCACATGTTATGATGGTACCTCTGAAGACTGGTCTGGTGGAAGTTAACATTTCCAGGACGCCTGCGAAAATTTAAGGGCACACGAGTCGGTCCATTGCATCCCTTAGCAACAGCGTATACCTAGTTTCTTCGCTCACGTCACTTACTCCGTTAACGTATCGCAACTGAGTTTTTGTCTCGTCGAATATGTGGCCACTAGTTTCATCGGGAGAGAAATCCTGCATAGCCAGAGACAGTGCCTTTCTAAAATTTGCCTTTGACATTTAAATTCCCTTTTTTTGTAGCGTTCAGCTTGAACTATAGTCCTGAAAGTCAGTTTCGTCAGACCGTAAAAAGTCGACAAGCAATTACAACATTTGAATGAGTAAGAATATTAGTACACTCAATGTTAATCTATTGACTGAGTAAAGAGCGTCAAAAGAGCCTCCGGGTTTTTAGTTAGTTTGAAAATCCGGCAGTATTAACTAGAACCACAAATGAGGCTGGTTCGCAGCATCAGTTTTTCTGGCTTTTTTTAAAGAGAAGACTGCAAAGTATTTTGCTCTTTTCGACATTTGCTGGTAGGCCTATATATAGCGTTCGGTGCGATGGTTACAATTCGGTGAAATGATTCATCGGACTTGGTGGCCTGGTGCATTCAAATGGGCCGTGCAATCTTAGGAGAAACGTAAGTGCACAAGTTCGATTCCCGCCATTGCGCATTTACATTTACGGTGTCTGTTTTAAGAAGTAATCTAAAAAGCGGTACCATGAACATTAAATATTGTCTGACGGTCAATTCTGAAATATTAGGTATAATGCCTCGGCAATTTCGAAGTGCTGAAATACGTTTTTCGTCTGATTGATCATTTTGAGAACTGACCTGTATGCTCTAAGGACACGGCAGTGTCTAATAAACCAACATCCAACACACCAATACAGACAATATTTCTGAACACGGGCCTGAGTGTCGAAGCCTACGAGCTCTTAGCCGTGATCTTGCAGTACTGCCCATGTGGCATTTTAGAAGCAGATGAATTTGCCCTTTATCACGCTATCGCAGACAGAACTCATGCTTGTTCAAGAAACGCATTGTCTGATATACCAGCGTTTGTTAGGCAACACGTCTGTGATAGTATATGTCATTTTAAAGATGACGTTGGCTGAGTGAACCGGCGCAGTGTATACGATGCGAAAAAAATTCTCAACTATAACGGAATTTCTCTCGCATCATAGTCTTAATAAATATAGGCAAGTATCCGTCGAACTAGAACGTCGTTCAATAATAAAAGATTCAGTGGTGCAAGAGAAGCAGCTCCCAACTGTAGGCTCTGAATTTCCTCGGAGACTGCAAACCACGGTAGGACTCTTAAAAAGCCCACAGGGCTTTGTTTAATTAGCTGAACAGGCACTTTGCTACAATGGGTACAGATGGTACAATGGGTACCATTTCTGTACGGTACAGTCTGTCGAAGATATCTAAACCGTATTGGAATCACGGTCCAAAGGTCGATTGTTTATTTTGTTCGAGAACGATGCTTGAAATTCGAACTGTGTTAAGACCGATGAAGACTTCTTGGGCCCTGGTGTCACTAAGCTCCAGATTTAGCTAATAAAATCAGCTTTGTCTACCCTCTTCTATATACATGCCCATCTAGTTGATCCGTTTCTATGTTCTATGGTTTTCTCCAATAAAAGAAAGTAAATTTAAATTGTCTTTGTTTCTCGCTGATCATGCTGTTTTTCTATGGGATTTTTATCAGCTTGCCGGCTTGGTTATCGGAGATATCATTATACTAAATTACCGCTAGCGCATTTGTGGCAGAAAGTTACAGATTGTATTGAGGAAATAGTTATTCATGTCTAGGGACTTTTCTGGGCTTGGCAGCGGCGTTTCACTGTTTAGATCCTTCTTACCTCTTGCATATGATAAAGTATCTTGGCTCGATCAGGTCGTATCTCAGGCACAGAATAGGCTTTACATTTGTGCGTATTTATCTGAAATCCCTCGACATCAATATTGATACCCGACAGAGATCAAGTTTAGGCCGTCGACGTTTCATCAAATCTTTGCTCTCTTCTGGTGTCAAAGGAAAGGACTCGTAAGATCATCACCTACGCTGGTACTAATTTTTTGCATGATATCATCTGCTCTTCATTCCACTATGCAAAAGCGCTATAGAAAACGTTATGAAAATATTTGAAAGCTTGGAATTCACCGTTAATGCAAGCAAAGTTTGTCTGATACTATTTTAACCGCCTCAAAAAGTAGTTTGGTTTTATCTACTCTAATTATGCGGTGAATCAGTATAGTTATCGCAGACTACGGAAAAGCCGTGCGACTTCTAGATAGCAAGCACATCTTGGATTTCTCTGATTTAAATATTACGCGGTTGTCGCATCCACCGTCGTTGTCTTAGAAAACAAGGACCTCCGATTTAGTGCTTTTATTTTTATTACCTACTAATTTATATTCTCTGACACGAAATATATTGTTAATGTTCGAAAAGCACTGGTCGTCCAAAGTGACACTATTGATATTATCCGTGCTGCCATAGAGAAAAGGCGCAGGGTCGTCTTTCCAATCTCACCCGTTAGTGGGAAATTGGCCTGTTGCCACGCTGCATCTGAGAGGTCCATGACCTTGAAGGCGTTGAGTTATCATGCCTTTGCCTACTGTCTATCTGAGGCTACGTTTCGCTCCGAAGAACAATTTGTGAATTTGCTTTGGCTAAAAATTCTTTACACAGAATTTGCAAAATATTGCTATAGCCACTTTGTCTTTACAACTGTATATTTCTTTCGTCTGCTGTTAGCGATAGCACACATTTTAGATAGCGGCTTTCGTTTTTGATACAATCGATATTTTTCCGTTTATTGCTATCGCTGCAACACTATATGATCAGTTTGCAAACCGTACCGCTATATCCTAATTACCGTTTCAATGTTTTTGTGCTATGTTTTCAATTAAGAATTGTGCAATTTCAGTTCTGTAAATAAATCTCGTCTTCAATTCAATATCTGCCAATGAAATAAAGAGGATCATCATAAATAAAAGGAATTATAGTTAGGGTTGTGATACTTGGTATTGTATTATATTACTGTATATAATCTGCTTGTGTGCCTGATTTCCAGTTTGAGATATATGTCTAACATGCATTTTTCTTACGATAACCTAAACATCATAAAACTGGGGTTCTGTTAATAAACAAAAGCAAAAAAATTATTGTCAATACGCTTTCAATGACTTTCTTCTCCGTAACCAATCGTAAAGTCAAGCGTAATTCTTTAGAACTTTGCTTAATCAATTGCTAAAACAGGTCACATTAGTACACAAAGTTTAGTTACTCAGGTAGAAACACCACCAACGGCCGTAAAATGATTAGCGTACACTGTACTTTCATAATTCATCATAATCATCATAATTTTATTACACATTAAATTATTTATTAAACATGCTCATCGCATAGTGCAGCGAGTGTATATATATGTATATATATATAAAAAAGCCTAGCTCGTGGAGATAAGCTGATAATGGGTTTTGATCATGATCCAGTATCATCAAGAGCATCTCATGCTAGGTGCTACTAGTAGGCACATTCCGCCACATAATATGTTCAGCAAACATGACCACATCGAGCACATACATATGTGGGGCAAGTTCGTGGTAAAAGCTTAGAAAGCATAGCTTGTGATGAAATTCATGCACATAGAATCTCAGCACAACGCGTCAGTTCAATCGATTTGAATCTCTTCACGTGTCACTGTTCATTGCCCTGGTGTCCTAAACGCCGAATCAATATCTGTGATTTTTATTTCCTGGACGAGAGCATCTCGTTGTAGGCAAAAGTCATAAGCAAGCCGAAGTGGCTCCTAAGTTCTTCGATGAAGAGTGGAGTGTCGGCAAGGAGATGGACGACGAGAACACGTCTGAGATAAGATGCTTTCAGGCGATTCAAGAGCTCTACACTATACTTTAAGAGAACGTGATAGCATGCAATCCAGCGATATTTTATTGAAAAGTATCGGATGCCTTAAATTAAACAAGCATTTTAGTTACGGGATATCATGTTTAGGGAAATTTTCGGTAATAACGAAACGGTCTAAGCGGCCTTATGGCATGTAACACCATCCTTTTGTGACCAGATGCCATTCAATGTGATGTTGTTTATGTGTCCAATACAGCTGCAGAGAAGGCCGTACGAGACTATTGTCTTTTAGGCCAAGCTAATGAAATCAATGATTTGACCAAACATTTGACCAACCTAATTCACCGAGACCAAGACTACATATAGTAAGCTCGTATTATATCACCTCTAGAGATTCCTGCACATATTATTCCTTTGCAAGCCATTGCTAACTAATGTTAGAAGCTGCGAGCTGACCGCGGTCGGGTACGGACGTGTTGTGGCTCTTTAACAATGAACCGAGACAACCCGGTGTCCCCTTTTCGAGATTGACCAACTCGCCCACCACGGCTTTTCGTGATTTGCGTATTCTCCGGTGGATTGTGCTGTGGAGAGGACACGACCAACACACTGGGTCACCGGGAAGCGAGTGAGGATCCATAGTTTAGTTTTTTAAGGGTAGAGAGTGTAAAAAGAGCCATGATTCTAGTCATAATATAACATGACTAGCTAGAATAATTAAGCATACTTATGTATAGAAAAAAAGAGAAAAGAAGGAGTTTACAAACCAGAAAAACCGACTTGAACTATTTTAGACATGAGACAATGGAAATGCATTTAGAACTTTTTAAGCATTTACAATGCGATTAACATAATTCAGTCAAACATCCTAAACCGCAAATTATATTAGAGTTGGATAATCATCATGTAGAAATACTCCCAGAGAAATCTTACGGAAGTAATGCGAAAAACTATACTGCGGACGATAAATGTTGGCTGATGGCCAGCCCTAAAAAAATAAGTCGAGCTCGGTGGCTTGGTGCATTCGTGTGCGTCTTGCGACCGGAAGATATAAGAGGTTCACGGGTTCGATCCCCGCAGTTGCACATTTACGTTTATGTGTAGTCCGTCTTACGCAGTAATGCAAAAAGCGCTACCGTGGACGTTAAATGTTGGCTGATGGTAAGACATTTACAAACAACGAGATCCGCTTTTGGTTTTTTAGAGGGTTGTCAGCTTAAGAATACAAATAAAGCTATATGTTCATTAGTCTCTTTGTATCAAGAGGCCGACATAAATGTATGACATATAAGTGAGCGCATCTGAGAATGAGTTAAGGAGGTATAATCTATGTCAAATAAATGATGGAAACGAATTAAATGTAATTATTTATTATGAAGAACTTCATAGCGAAGGCATATATATGAATAATGAAGTGCATGGAAGTGTATAGTCTTTTGCGAATCACACATGTCCTAAAGTATTGTCCTTGAAAGGTCTGAGACTCAGCCAAAAAATAGACAAGAGTGTACCGAAATATAACTTAATTTTATTATGCTTAAACGTGGTACATGCGCATCGTAATAAAATCATTAAGACCATTTCTGTAACTCGTAATTATAATTTTGTCTTTGTTTCGATGTATAAAGGATTCCATAATATTAATAAGACTATAGAGGTCATAGAACTTTGGTTTTCGGAATATTCTTTTTGTTTGTAGATAAAGCTGACGTATCCCAATTTTGTTAGAATAAAAGTGGTGTTTGTTGTAACTTCTTGGGAACATTAATGAGACGCACAATTTTTCCCTGTTTCATACAAAACAGCTGTCACGACAGCCCTACACAAAACTGGCGAAGTCGCTCTAAACGATTTGAAATCCACATTTGTCTTTATCACACTATTTAAAGAAATTTCTCAGGGAAGTGAACAAGTCAGTTGATTAATTTATAACAATAAACACTTCAATCAGTAAAGCTCGATTTGCATTTAGGTCAAGTAAATTTACGGAAAATATGATTTCTAAAATTGAGAGTCGTTTTAAAAGGCAATAAAAAATAGTAGGTTTGAGCAAAGTTCTCCGCGCTTTTCAGTTGGAGTCAAGTAAGACTTTTTCTATTCTACTTCTTTTCTTATTCTCTCTTATAATATAACCAGACAGCGTAAACTATGCACACATAGTTCGAATGACTGACTATAGTTTAAATATAGTTTGTTTAAACACCGCCAGAAAGCATTGTACTTTGTGTGCGAAGTCGAGTTAAGTAATAGCAGACGGAAAAGTATGGGGGTGAAGCCACGTAGGCCTGCGGGACACTGAACAAAAAATTAAAAGGATGCTCTTTTCAGCCCAATACAATTCATCCTGTAATCAGATCATTTCAGCCCTGTAAGACGAATATTATAAGAGTAAATATTATCAGAACCAACGTTTACAAACTACCTTGGTTAGTCAAGAGATTTGCCGTTTGCTATGGGAAGTCTGACATACAATATATGTGATATCATATAATGGTTATTCAGCTGATAGGTTGCGCAGGAAATTTGTACAAGGTCGAGAAACATATCTGACTTCATAATACACCCTCTAGCATTTTCAGTATTCAATTCTTCGTGACTTGTTTAATGAAGGCAACTGGTGATTACAAAAACATGTAGGTCTAGTATTATAAATGTATTTTAGGTCTAGTATTTAGAACGATTAGTCGAGTACTGGCTGGTTGATAACGGGCTGGTTGTGGCTAGCTCAGAAGAAGACCGAAGCTTCGAAAGGAGGGACCGAAGGGCTTGAATAGATCTTACGATAGCCAGGTAGAAAACGTTCAATAGAATACAGGAATGAAGGGTGACTATCCAGGAGTGTTAGGATGCTAGAGTCAGGTAACGACCCCAATTATATACTGCTCAACATTTGCCTCACGCAGACCCCCCGTCCTGTTCCCCCATCATAGCTAAAAGGCTAAGATATGCGTACAAAACTTTAAACACAAGTTTCAGGAGCTACTGAAGCTACAAAGCGTACTGAAAGAAAGTTAGTCGCTCTACAATAACATAGGACATTTAGGTAATAAAGGACCTGTTCCTCCAGGGCTAAATTTTGACAGGGATGTGTACCGATTAACACCTGAGGATCTTGAAATCCTTGCGGGTACTGAAGAGACGATGTTGATAGTCGCTAAAAATATAGCATCGGGAAAGGCACGTAGTCTAGACGCGATATCAGCAGATGTGATCGGGCTCTTATTTAAAAATTGGTCTAATATATTAGCCCAATACATCACGGCTTTCCTAAGAAAAGCAGCTTTTCTGCCTTTTGGAACTCTGCGAAACTGGTTTTTGAAACCAAGCCGAATGAGCCCTATAGGCCCATCTGCGTCTTTAGTAATGCACTCAGGGTGTGCAATGGAGACCGCGACGTGACTCTTCCTCATTGCATATGCGAATTATCTTGCTCTAATGGTTGAGCCCAAAAATGCACTGCAGATGTAATTAGTTGCATATGAGGGCGACACAGGCCATGGAGTCACCTAGGAGCGAGGTTTTAAAAAGTACAAGGATGCCTCAAGGTCGGGCGGCGGACCAGGAGTTGGAGGGAGGGAAGGCCCGTAGACGGTTCGGTCTCGTTGCACTTTAGGCTCCCTCCGACTGACTAGGGACCACATTAACCCTGGATAGGCTTTCGAAGTAATGCGATAAGGATGAGTGGCACAAGATCCAGCATGCACAAAAAGCCAGAGGCTCTTGGACAAAAAAACTGATTTCAGGCTATGGCTAATTGTGTGGAAATTAAGGGGAACTCACTGGGTGACCCAAGTTCTTACGGGCCACGGTCACTTCTGTGTTATCTGTGCACCCGACGCTCCGTCCGACGGACTAGGGACACATGTATTATCCCTAGATGGATGTTCGAAGTAATGCGAAGCTTTCCGAGCCATTCGGAGGGGGAAGCACGGAGTTAGTCGGTTTATGAGTCTCAGACTAACGCTGATATGACCGCATCAGTATGTGTGTGCATTAAGCATTACCAAACTCCTAAAAAAAGACAGTCACTAAAATATTACTCCATGCCCACGACTTCATTTTATATTTTAGGAATAGGTTTATTGCGTAGCGAATTGTCGCAACATCACATACGGATAACACCACTCATGATTTTTAAAATATATATGTAGACAAAAATATAAAATTCCATCATTGCGGGCACCGTGTGGTAAACGATCGATTGAACTTTCACACGAACACCAATGCAGCCTGCCTTTATTGATAGAACTGCAACTTTTGCACTGTTTAGGTTCTCGTAAACATAATTATAAAAAAATATCACAATTGTCCGACACAATAAAGTCTAACTGTTCGTAAAAAAAGTTTTACAACTGTAAATACAATTTTTGTAATTTGTTACGTTGCATGTACATTTGCATAAAATATAATAAATGACAGGCATAAGTGTCTGTAATCTAAAGTAGAAGAGAGGAAGCCCCAAGAAAACATTCTCTATATTTATATATATATTTATATATATATACAAACGTGTGCAAGGGAGACTTCAGTTGACCGTGATCTTTGAAAATCAAACAATCTCAGGGAAAGAACTTTAATAGGCTCCCTTGACACTAATCATGAGCTTTTCGAAAACTTTGGATATTCGTTGAATATTCGTTGAACTTGCTTAATGTATGCTTAGTAGTGCTGAGTGTATTAAGGAGGCAGATGGTCTTGGCGTACCTGGACCCTAAAAACCTGACCCTTTTCCCATACCTTAGAAAACTCCTCTTCCCGAAGAAGTTCATTAAATGCCTTTGGAAAAAGGTCCCTGGTGCTATCTCCGCCAATCGTTCCCGAGAGACGGTAAGTGCTCCTTTTTCTACCCTTTCTTGGACTGTCCTACAAGGCAAGCCCCAGACATCCTTTTCAACAATGTCCTGAGGATCACTCCATGCCCTGCTGTTCCTGTCACGTATAGCCCCTCTAGCTCCTTATTGGCCTTATACTCTTTCCTTATAACTTCCCCTCGTTCCCTAAAGGTAGGATCTTGAAAAGTAGGACCCGCATTCCACCAATACGTGATCTTCTTGCCCTTCAGCTATCTGTGAGCCCCTTTTTCCGTGCTTTGGTACAGGCCTTTTGCATTATACCAACTCTGATATCCCTTTGTATAGGGTCTTCATTTTTTTTAAGATGCCTTCTTTTAGCCCTCCAGCTTCGGTCTGCCAAGATAGGCGGACACCTTCTTCGAAATCCCTCCAATCTTTTTGGCTTTACATTTGAGTAAGTTTGTCTGCTCAAACGGCGTTCCTATATCCTGGTCTTCTCAGACGGAAACTGTAGCGTACCGATGATTGCTGAGTGATTCCGTATCCAGTGCCTTCCACCCAATCGTCCAGACCACTGGCTTTTCGTTCACCATTATGAGATCCAGCCAAGCCCTTTGACCCCTTCGTTCAAATATTGGTATTCACCAATAATATATTCTGATCTCCAGTTTAGTAGTATCTGTGACCGCAATTTATACGGTCGCAGATGCAAAGAATTATAAAACATTAGTTCGCATTTTCAAATCAAGTTTCGTCAGTGATCCATCTGCGCTATTTTCAATACTGGTACCTCCAGAGTGCAACACCCATTTTGCTTTTATACATGATGACTTCATTTGCTGCTTTTTGAAACTTTTGTGTGGTGTTTTACCAACATACGAATTATTACCTTTTAGTTGTTCCATTATTCTACCACAAATAGTCTCTTAGAGTCAAGATATTATAACCCTAATTTCCGTTTTCCAATACTTACGTTCAGTGTATTAATTTGCCACGAAACAATATTACAGATTCAGTAACAAGTAGAATGAATCATGCGCATAAACTAGGCGTATTCCTTTTTTTTTTTTTTTTTGGGGGCCGATTGAGAAGACCTCTTATCGGCAAGTTTATTTTCTCAT
>MNPL01021587.1:0-23953 GCA_002081605.1 Tropilaelaps mercedesae
TATATATATATATATATATATATATAAGAAACATAATTTATCCTTTTGTCTTCCATTCCAGGGACTATTCCATAGCCTGCATTGAAGACCTTCCGTTTGCCCCTGATTCATTATTTGGCTGCTTTCTATACGCAATCGCTACTCAAAACATAAACCGGGGGAAGCATTTTTCACTCATTCTAACTGTTCGCCGTTCTTTATTTCAAACGTTCTTTTGGATGTAGAATATATGTTTACAATCAAGATTGCTGGGGTCTTTGAGGAAGACAAGCGTTATACGACAAGCGCCACAAAGCAAAAGCTCGTTTGGCTACAGAAAAGACAACCAATCATCCTTTGACCACCGTCGCGTCGACATGCATTTATAAGATATAACCAGCTCTGCTGAATTTAAACTGGCTAACATTCAATTTGAAAGCTCTCCATCATCGTCTGTTAATAGTTAGGTACCCCAGAAATTTTTTGGAACTGAAAATCAGCCACAATTTAACATTCACGGGATCGGTTTTGCATTGTTTTGAAAGACAACCCAAATCAATGTAAATGAGTGACAGCAGTGATCGAGTTCATGTGGCTACGTGTCTCCCTTGATGGCAAGGCACATCTGATTGCACATGACTATAACCTGTTCAACTTGGGGCAGACGTACAGCTAATTTATATCTTATTTTCCTAGCCAGCGCCGTTCTTCTAAGTATTCATTTAATTAGTGCATAGTCTAGTAGGGACAAAAATAATATGTACTAAATCGAAGACACAGCGCTACAAAAGTAAATTTTGTTACCGTCTCTTTATGCCTCTCTAGCTAGAGTATGGGATATGTGTACGCTAAACCTTTACGAACATTACGTTAGGAAACTGACAACAATGTCTCGCTTACATGTACGTCGAAACAAAAGTCGAATATGGGTGTCATTAGTACCACAGAGCTTTTTTTATAATATCCGCGCGTTTGACGCGTTAGTGATGTTGATATTCAACCACTAATTCTACTAGAGCTTAATAAAAAAGTACACAAATCATTTTCAGATAGCACTAGATATTACAGGCGCTTTCAGTTTCTATTGCATACGATTTGGATTATGAATTTTCTGTATTCGGGATCAGACTGAGGGATTTTGATTAATATTGTAATACTAGTTCTTAGTGACTAGTGCCTAGAAGTACTTGTAGATGAAAGACGTTCAAATGTCCTGTTGAGTAACTAAGGCACGTTATATGACTTCTGGGGCTGGTAGGGGTTTGGTAGTACAAGTTACACATGCGACTGAAGGGCGCAAAAGTTGAAACATGAGTATGTACATGTCGTAAAAAATTGTAATCATGTGCCCACAAGTTTTTTCTTTTTATTAGTAAATTCAAGCTTTATTAGGTTAATATGTTATTATTTATCTTAAAAAGGAAGTCTCCATTATTTTGACTTGACAATTTACGATTAAGCTGGGTAAGCTGCCACCAACTCTCATAATGGCCCAGGTTACGACCAAAAGTCACGATAGTGGAGCAGATCGTTTGGCATTTAGCGAACGAATTACATTGTTATTTCCAATATCGTGTTACTTCAGCACTCATTTGCATACATGTCTGCTATCTTTATAACCATAAAGAAAAATATCGGTTACGGCTGAATCGTGTCGGCAAACTTCGTCTGCTATCGTAAATCAATCGTAATTGTCTTGTATTATGATATTATCAAAGATAATTTAGTAAATCCCGTAGACGATTCTGAAGTCGTTTCAACTTTAAATGAAAATTGATGTACAGTACTTTGGTTTGAAAATATCTTGAGTCGCTTTACATTTGTATGATCAAGTTCTTTAGAACTACCTAGTACTGTAACAGTCACTTATACTGCTATTATCTCGTAGAGTAGCCTTGCTTTTCTTTTTGATTGAACTTTCTGAACAACCAGAAATTATCCTTACACCGCAAAACATTTTCTAGCTTATATTGAAGATAATTTCCTCTTTCGAAGTTATTTGGGGCTTTTTTATAACAATTATTTGTTATATATTTCAATACAAAATATTACGCAAAGTGATGTACAGAATAACGGATAACTACAAACGACAAAACGTGGACTCATTGTGGTGGCTGAATGGCGGGAGTATGAATTCTCCATACATTCCATCAAGACTATCAATTTAATGTAAGACTTCTTTTTTAAATGCGGAATAAGTCGTCGTGTTCCCATCATATACAGTTTCTGCTGCTGAAGATTCATGGACGCGATGCCATACAAGGGTGAGTTACTTAAAGAATTACGTTTTGGCTGCGGCAAAGTCAAGTCCAGCATATTCGCAGCCAAAATATGCTGGAATAAATCAAAATGGTCCAACAATCGACATGCCGATGGCAAATATGGATGTCTAGCTATGTCTGCCTGTGACTGATCTTCTTGAGGCATCCATCATGAAACTAGTGCTCAGTCGTTTCTATATTTCATTTCTCTCGTTTCGGCTTTGGCCTACGTTGGCTTACGAAAGAGAGCAACTGTATGATCAGACTACCGGCAAAAGGGCCTAGGATGATGAAATGATGGAGATTTGCCGATGATAAAATTGATTGAATCAGCGTACGTGGAAGAAGGTGATAGTCCCGACAGATCAGTCAAACGCGGTCATCCGAGACCTTGTTTGGGATTGTGTAGCGATGTAGCTGTAGTGTGTATAGGAGCTAGAAGAAATGGATCTGGCTAAAAGCAAATAAGTGCCACTTTAGTCTGGTTCAAGAGCGTCTTTGGAGTACCAATCTACGGACAATATCTGAGTTACTTTTTTATGGGGCATGCACTGTGCTTTAAAAAAATAACGCGATACTGTACGCTGTACTACTATGAGATCTGATCATTTTTCTGATAATCTACCGGATTTTTAACATTATTAAATATTAAAAAAATCACCATCAATTAAAATTTGCTAAAAGTTTTAGAAACAGGGTAGATGTTCTCCTGATCCTTTTTATTTAGGTCATCTTTGACTTGCGATATTTCGAGAGCAACTCAACGAGCGCTACTGTAAAAGAAGAAAGGGTTATTGAAGTAGGAAGTATTTGACAAACCGCCTTGTATATAAAGGGTGATCGCATTTATTTGTGCTTCTAACCGTTGTTGGATCATACAAATCTTTAGGTTCAAGGACTGAACATGTAGATAAATTGCCCCTCTCCCATCCTTTACCAAAATTGATTTATATTGTAAGAATTATTAAAACTAGCAGCGTTATAATTTCTGTTTGATTAAAACGAAATGTGGTGAAAGATAAAATATACCAGTAAACAACAGTGAACATGTACGTATTTTGCAAAAGTACATCTGTAGCATTTTATGCCAGCTTGTTGCTTAAAGATTAGTAGCGTTCGATAATGTCAAACAGTTGCACGTCCTCGGCAACCTAGTATTACCAAAAGACGTTGCTTTTGTGACTTGCCAACAAAAATAGGAAAAATCATGTGATTTCTGTCGCTGTTGTCGCTGTTCTTTGTCGCTGTTGGCTAAAATTCCCAATCACTTATATTATACAAAGGTTGCTTTTACCTTCCGCTTACAACGGGAGAGAAGCACATTGAGCGCAGTGCTGCCAATGTTACTCATTTCGAATGAGGCTCTCACAGCTGTTATAAAGAAGCAGATTTACAAACGAACTGACACAAGGATCATGCAGACAACAGTCAGAATTGAACACAGCTTTTCTGCACGGTTGTTACCGTTGCTAATATTTCCTTCTGTCTTTCTTATTACACCTCATTTCCGTGCAATCGTTGCTCATCGCATACACTCATATGAATCATTTTCATTCTCTCATTACAAGCTATATTTGCTACTGTTATACGTTCTGTTACGCTCATATCTAAATATTGCGAGGACAATTGTAAAATAAATTATGTATATAAGCTATGAGAAAGTCTTAGCACTTTTGAGAGTTCGGCGAAGATTTTAGCGGCAGACTAATCATGTATTTTCGTTACTAGCGAAAGCTTGATAATGTCGAAATTCTAAGCGGCACTGAGTTTGAACTCGTTCACATTACATTAAAAAAGATGAGCTTAGAAAGTATCCCCTAGACACAAAAAATAAACCTTAAACCAATTTTTTTAGCACATGCAACGTGTTTACTTTGACTACTCCTTTAAACATTATCTAGTTTTAGCTTATCATAAAGCTTGTGAGCAAGGTACGTCGCTTAGCGAATTCTATGCGTGAAATTCTAAGGTATCTGCAGAGCAAGGAAGATGCCATCATGCGTTTTAAACACACTGATGCCTCACAGATATGTCGTGCGCCACGAAATGACATGTGCTTCATCAACATTTGATGATATATGCTATCGTATATTTGGTGTACTAATACTGATAAACAGCGCATCGTCGACCTCAAATATTGTGACAAGCATGAATATAGGTAGAATCTTAAAAGAGATCTACATCATTACTATACCGATAAACCTGCCATTCGCAACAATCAACTTTCAAGGCTAAATTTTCGGATTGCGGGCATCCACCAGTAGCATAAACAGAGAGCGAACGATACACACAAATGAGCTGGACACAAAAATCTTGGCCAAGCCATAGGAGGTGTAAAATGCAGAGTTCACAGAAATGCACAGTAACGTAATGTAAACGTCGACGCCAATGCATCTATTCCACAGTATTTGGAGAACACTGGAGAGAGAAAAAATACAAAGACTACGCATCACTAGCGGAATTCGAACAGGCGATCATTAGCCGTTAGCTACCACGTCACGAAACTTGCCTCCACGAGAATATATTTGCCTTGCGCTCTTTTGGAGATTTCACCTCAAAATATTGGTTAATTCTGTGGCCGGCGCATGGTGGTAGTGACACAAAAATAGCGGCGATAGCAAGTCAAATCTATCCGGCACTACGCTTGAGTTTGCCTTCATATACGTAAGTGTATGCAAACACCAAGAGAGACGAAAGGCGAAACGGTGAGGAAAAGTTAGAGTGAGACAGATTCAAGTGAACACAACCGGAGGAGCACCACTGGCAGTAGCCAACAAGGCAGAAAACAGTTTGATAAAGACTGAAAAGCAATTCTCGAACAGCAAAATTAAAATTTTCTATTCATAATGCACTCGATAAAACATGCGCCGGTTCAACCGTTCATACCCGTCACCTGGCTAGTTAATATACGCGCATTTTATGCAACTTCTAATTTATTCTGTTTAAATGGTATGTACCCTGAAGGACAGATAGTATTCCAAACTTCTGGTTGGTGTTCTAGGCATGTGTGAGTCAGTCTAAATGTGTATATTTATTCTTACTTGACAATGTAAAGGCAACGGTAGCAATTAGTAGCAGATGATGAAGCACTACACCCTGAAGTACAATAATCGATAGCAGCTTAATAGGAAGTGGTTAACGAATACATATTGCGTATGGGCAAGCATACTATCTAAGTGAAAGGGAACTGTATACTCCGTTACATACTCCGTTTAACGTGTACTCCGTTTAATATATGAGTACATGTAAGAAAACAAAGCCTATTTGCCATATAAAAAGCAACTGAATTGTTATCTGCGGAAATTTGGGCGGTATCAGACACGCAGGAGCACAGCATGGTGAATGGTGCTTAATAACAAAGCGCGGCTGCTGAAGTACTCGTCAACAGAAGGATTGAGCGTAAATGAGTGTTCTACTTATAAAATGTGCTATGTGACAAAGCTGCGGAATAGGCGATTCCCTTGAGGATGCAAGAATCTCTTTTAAAGTGTTGCCTTGTAGTATCTGTAGGCCAAAAATCTGACATAGCTTCACAAATGATTGTGCAGTAGGTGCAACAAGTCTATACAAGTGGTTTTGTGTTATATTTTTTGCTTTTAGTGTACCATTGATTGAATTTTAGAACAAATTGACAGAGGACTGTTTGCCATTCTGGTTAATGCACATCCTGTAGCATCTTCTTCACAGATCTATTACTTAAGCTGTTACCGTTGTAAAGATAGTGACACAAACTTTGTTTTTCCTGAAAAGTGAAATACTTTGTCTTCCAATGACAGCTTTTTGAAAAATCTACCAACAACAAACAAAGACACAAGAGAGCAAGGTAGAGCCTTCACTGTCTAATCAAGATGTTGTTTTGTAAATATCTGCAGTATTGAAGCCTAAATAGCCTGTAGAAATATATAACTATAGATAATCTACTAGTGGTATAATATATGAGTAACTCGGCATAATGAAAAATATAACAATCGAAAATATGTTCTTGATAAATTAATAATGGCATCATTCAGTTTACGAATCTTGTCAAAAACATAAATCTTTTAAAGATTAATTTATTGTGGATTATCAAATAATTTTTTATCGTGTTGAAAAAATAGCCTAAATTCTTGCGACCCTCACCTATAACGAGGTGCTTTCGTCCTGGATGAGGAAATGCGCAGATATCGATCGATGGTTTCGTAAACATCGGGGTAATGAACGATGATACGCGGAGGGTATCAAATCGATCGAAGCGACGCGTGGTGGTGGATGTGCACCTGCATGTGTATATGCGCGATGCGTTCATGTCTGCAGGAAATATCATACGGCAGAATGTGACGAAGTCATTTCGCTTGCCTCCCAGGCGAACTTAGCCTAGTTTAGCCAGGGAACGAATAATAATCAGCTCTTGGTCATGCTCGATAATGATCTAAGCCCGTTATCAGCTTGTCTTCACAAGCTCATTTGTTATTTATTTATTTTATTACGTGATAAACGTGTTTAATAAATGATGAATGAATATTTATCGTGAAAAATAGTTGAAACAAGAGTATTTTTCATAATAAAAATGCAAGAGTAGTAACATACACAATTTTGATAGGAGTAGTTTATATTAAAACTCCACACAGCTTGGAAAGCTGTATTTGGCTGAATAATAATAAAAACGACACATGTTTAACGTCGCCTGTGCTATCATGTAGCTGTTTTATGGAAGTAATATTGTCGCCTTATGAATATTCAGGCTGCTTGCATGCAGAAAAACGTGTTTTTCCTTTGTCCTTAAATTGGCTTGATGTTTGAATGGATGTGATATAGGTCGGCCTGATCCGCAAGTTCCACTACCCTGTCAAACAGTATTCGCTTCTAACAAAGGATGGCTATTTGCTGAGTCTTGTACGCATCCCGTTATCACGCGGAATACCCAAGAGTTTCAAAACATCACCCGGACCACCCATCTTGCTTATTCATGGTACGTATTTACAGCCTTGATATAAATAAAAAAAGAGCTACTGAGTATTACTAATCTACGTCAGATATTTAGCGAACTTTAAGCCGAAAAATCAAAAGTCTGCACCAAAAATCTCCTGGCCTGTATCGATCACATACGCCATACGTGCTATTTATAAATTCCATTCTATATTATTGCTTAAGCTTAAGACCGAATAGACCTGACTTAAACTTAGACATTTAAGAATCGTCCCAGTCAAAGATCAAACTGAATAAAGTAAGCCCATGGCAAGCCATTATTTAAACATCACGTTTATTCGACAAATGCTGGAGAATGCTACGTATGTATCATTTACTGCAAAAACCATTTTGATGAGCTAATTGCCATCTGTCCCTACATCAAAAGCGACATACAATTTTACAGTTAACTAACGGATAGATGGAAATTCGGATATTTTGGTATAACGTTTATAGCTCGAGAAATCACTCCCTTCAAATTTAAAAATTTTCGAGTCTGTCGGCGAGAATATGATACGTGTGTCTACCCGTGTTTTTGACCCCTTACCCATTCCGCCACCCTTACGCATTCCGCATAAGGTGCGGCCCTGTAAATGATATTTTTTCTCCACCATATTAAGTTTTGCTCAGGAAACACTAAGGCCTTTCTGTATTGCAGTGTCTAAATGTTAAAACTTTCGACCACGAAAAAGGTCGCATATACGCGTTAATCTGGACTATATATTGTTCCAAGCTAAATACAATTAACTCCATTACATGTTCTTGCACAGCTTCACTGCGATAAGCTAACAGCCAGCGCTCATGTGACAAAAGGCAAACCCTCAACAAGAAAAAGACATAATAACCTCGAGAGCACGCATGAACCACTCTTCAATAATTAGGCGAATTAATTCATTAGCATTCTATCCATTTGTCCGGCGGTAACGGAGAGATTTGATCAACCTTGCGTCCACACGAGTGCATATGTCTTGACCTTGATTAAAATGGATGGTGCAAACATGCATTCACCAGCGCTATTTGCTCTGGAACATTCGCAGGCGTATTCGCTAAGCGTAACGATGTCCTACTGGTAGGAGGGCTCATTTAAGCGCTACTGGTTTTAAGAATAAGCAAAAACTGGCAGTTCTTCAAGCTTCACGACAATATTTTCAATATGAAGTATGGTCAGACTCAGAGGTTAGATGCGAGTACCAAGCGAAGTATATTTTGTATAATTCAGGTAACGGAGTTTCTTCTGTATGGTTGTCCTACCATTAGGTGAATCATATGGAGGATAACAAATTTCGTATTGCTATTTTTGCGCCAAATGGCCAGGATTGAGCCATTGGTTGAGATGGATAAAAGTAACTATTGCAGGGATTAATATGTAATTCTACAGTGCTTTAATCTGCTCCAACAAAGGGGTACAGAATGTGCCTACGGTCAATTCGCAATCTCTCTTTCTCTATTTTCCTTTGCAGGTATCATTTCGTCGGCGGATGACTGGGTTCTTAATTATCCGTGGAATTCTCCGGGATTTCTCCTATCGGACGCAGGCTATGATATTTGGCTACTTAACACTCGAGGAACCCCATACTCAAAACATCTTAAACACCACAAGTGCGTGTCACGACTGAGCGATATTAATTTAATCGTCCAGATAAGATGTATTGCACAAGTTCACCTCCAATACGAAACTAAGTATAATGGATTTTTAAAAGTTTGGGAAACTAGTGGACATAAATTTATCGACTAACCATAAATTTAAGCCTCAACCGATTCCAAAGTTCCGAATTTTTTTTGACGTCTTTTCAATGAGGAATCAACCAAATTAAGTTATTGAATCGCTTCTGACATCTCCATATTTTTCTCTATTGAAAAAATATACCTTCTCTTAATTAACTTCTAAACTATCTTAGCCGATAAGATTTACGGATAAGTTTTCTGTGAAAATCAACACCTCAACCTAATTAAATAAACTAGACCTTGCATTATTTGAAAGTTTCGTCAACGACATTACTGCCGCACAAACAAACATTCAAGGTGACGATGATTACTACTACTCATATAATTTGTGCCTGAAATGATATCTAATTGGTTAAATAATTATATGACAACAGACACAGCACAGCATACTGGGATTATTCGTTTGATGACATCGGAGTTTTCGACGTCACCGCCGGGATCGACTTCGTCCTTCGTCAAACTGGTTTCCACAAACTGACATTAATCGGCTGGTCTCAAGGATCGACAGACATCCTCGTAACTCTTTCAATTCTACCCGAATACAACTCTAAGGTTTGTTTAGGCTTATTGTAACTTGGTCAATTCGAAGCTGAATACGTACGCATCGTGACCACATAAGGATGAATAAACTCTGTCTTAAATATGATCGTTTTATCTGTAATAATATAGTCTGCAATGAAGCAAAATAAGAGGAGAGGTGCCAATCGCATCCAATCCTGTGACCTATGTAGTAAAAATTAAAATATGAGATAAATTCCACAAACGGTGCTAAACAAATAAGTGGATATCGCACAATAAGATTTCCAAGTGATGACATTTTAGACCTTTTTAACTCCCATAATAAGATTAATCCCTGTTCAGCCACAGAAATTTCATACATTGAAATGTACTCGCCGCAACTTTGACAGACAACAAAAAACCCGCTGCATAACAAGCTAGTAGCCAAGAAACATACTCAGGGGCTACTTCCTATTGAAGTAACCACTACACCTTACTACAGTAAGAATTTCGATACATGCGTAAATAGTGTGCGTAAATATAGTCATTGCGCAGTGACCCATATTATCTATCATGTATGTTGAATTTATGCAATAAAATCGTCCCTATAGGTAACGGATGAAACCTGTGCTACGTAGCTAAATGGCGAACATATTTTAGTGATCCAATTTACAACGCTTGTTTACGCAAACGTTTGTTTAAAACGTAAGTTTTACTACGATAACTGCTGGTATACATATTTTCTGAAAGCGTTATCGCACACTTTTTATAACGGCTCACGAAGATTTGCTTACTTAGTATATACACAGTGTTTGATTAATAAGCGACGGTGAAATTGGCGTTCAGTAACGCTGCCGGACGACGTTGGCATCTGGCCAGACAAGTAGTCTCGGTCATGTTGACAGAAGTCAAGCTAACGGGTTCTAGAAAGCATTCTTGAAACAGAAGCAATAATAGCGTTGACGGTCTACCACACCCGTATAAGTGAACAAGGCAAGAAAATTACTGCGATTTCGAAGAAAGATTATGAAACACAATTGCTCGCCAAGAGTTTAGTCGTATCAAACAGATGATTTAAACTGAAGACAGCATTAAAGGTATTTGATACAACATTAAACATTCTGACTGTCATAAAAATGAAATTTTTAAAACACTCCGCAAGTGCTAACAGCAGACTTTACAAAATTCTCGACCCGATTAATGTGTAGCGCGGTTCATGCACGTCTACTAATAGATATGCATAAGCGTCAATATATAATGTATTCGAACTGATTGAATGAATTGTGACTGTGATGCAATTTTCGTCCTGCTTTACCTTGAGTGTCATTTTTCGTTGCCAGGCAATAATATTACTGTACTATGCTGGGTGGCTAATGGCCGGGTTTTCCGAGGAAAGCCCGACTTATGCGGCCGCATCCCTTTCTATTGGGTTCCTTCAATAATGCAGTATTAATTCAGGGATGTTAAGCCGTAGTTTTTCACCAACGCAATATCCTCCTGGTTCTAAATCTTCTTCGTTTCAAAAGCTTGTAGCGCTATTAAGTCACACTCACTACAGGACGTTAATTCAAACACTACCATTTTATTCACTTACGATACATTTATTGAATTTGTCCCCGATTTAGACTTAGGCAAATAGCTGATCTCGTATGGAAAAGTTGGTCGAATGATTGACTAAGCATCGGAAACAAACTATGAGGAGAAACGGAGAATCTAGTACAGACAATTGTATAAAGCTTCTTACATTATCTATCACATGCAATGTTGGCTCTAGTGTCAAATTCACGAAATAAGCTGTATATAATTTTCAGTTTGTAGTCGATATTGATAGGTGCTCCATCGTCAAACGTGTACCGTTTATGCATTTTGAATGACAGTCTTACCTTTGGACGACGTACTAAAAGCGTCCTAGTAGGAGGAGTTCTCTTCATTAAACTCAAATCAAATAATGTATCTCCAAAAAGCAGATCCGTCAGGTCGACTTTTTTGACGAGTGTCTACTCAGTGTTAGTTTTGCAGCGTAGCGGGTGTCTACGATGTGGTTTCTATATCGAAGGACAAGAATGAATTGGTTTTCAGACCTTATTAATTCAAGACAAGCTTATTAATCAATATAGCACGATACAAACACCGTTTTTCTAAACCAAGCCTTTATGGGTGGTTTTTCTATTTAACTTAGCCAAAGGAGCGAAGAAATTATAGCAAATAAGTCAGCATACGCAGTGTGTCTCGTGGAGTTGGGGGTACATTCTTATATAAGTATTGTTTCCTCCTTCTGCAGTAGCTATACAAATCTTTCATAAACCAGAAGACACGTAGTTGGACTATTTTTTGGAAATTGGGCCTAATGATACGTTGCTGTTTTGGGTAATTTTTCTAGTAGATCCAAAAAATTTGGCCTTAGGATAACACACTCATATCCTATTATTATTATTGTTACTGTTTTCACACACCTCGTTATTGTGCCAGCTGTCTTAAGCAGAGGGTCGTGTCCCTACTCTTGAGTATCACCGTGTCTGAAAAACTTATTAAAACTAAATTTTCTCTTCTTAGGTGAAGCTGTTTATAGCATTAGCACCCGTGGCGAACATAACACATCTCACTTCGCCCGCCACCATGCTCATCCCATTCAAAGGCTTTATCAAGGTAAGATAGCAGCTTAGCGTATAACGCCAAACGAGCATTGAGAACGTCACTTGTGTAGTTCATCCTACTCTGGACAATTCTCACACATGTCACAGACACACAGACTAGTTATGTCTAACCGTATTGTAAAGTGTGGGAACACATGATAGAACATTGCAGGCTATCTGTGCAAAATAATAATAATAATAATAATAATAATAATAATAATAATAATAATAATAATAATAATAATAGTCTATGAACGCATTTTTGCAAAATAAATTATGAACAATTAAAACCTATCATATGCGAATAGCAAAACTACCTGCCCGCTAGTCAGCTAGCATAGATTTGCCTTCCGTCCTATTAAATTTTAGATAGCTTTGACTTTAGGTACGCAATTCACTCACCAAGGATCAAGCCACTGAGTTTGTCCCTTCTGTCGACGCCACCCACACCGAAAGGATTCGTTACCGTCTTCCTAAGTATATCATTTTGTCTAACTTCTGTGTTTCCGTCGATCGCGGTGTCTTTTTCGGTTCTGGATCCTGGTTGTTTCCACCTACTGTTATTAACACTGCTACTATTACTATGATTATTTTCCTTTCAATACATATTCTTACAGTACTTGATATCGTGGACATTTTACGCGTTCTAAATAAAGTGTCCATAAAGCCATAAAGTGTGTTTAATATCGGCAACTGCCATGAACGTTGCACGCGTTCTTCCCTACACCTGAAGAATAGCATAAAAACATCGTCACACACCATTTTATACGTGACAACCGATTTCACAACTGGATATGTGGCGTTTTGTACTATTTTATGTATAGGAATGCTTTTACTTGTAACACTTAGTTATAAATTCAGGATACTTTTAGACTGCAAATTTGAAATGTAAATATAAGGAATTAGAGCTAATGCCAGGCCAATCAAGTCGTATTCACTGGGTATATTATGCTTGATATTACAGGTTTCATTAATCATCGTCACTAAGTTACCGTCTTGGATTGCCTGGTTTAGTAGTGGCATAATTTTAACTTTAAAAATGCATGGCCTACTCACTCATGTACACGATAATTTCATAAATTTAAGCACAGAGTATATTTCTACTGTATATCGTAGATGGAATGTCGTCTAATGCAAAGCATTAACCATTTCAGCAAATGACAAAACCAATATACTACCTGCGTATATCTTTACTTTGTTCTATTCAATGCCTTTAATAAAAAGAATTTGACATGTAATTCTAAGTTGAAATGGTGATAAAAATGAAAAAAATGCTATTAACCTTGATCACACCATCCCATCTCCTTTCCCTTTTGATAAGCAATACTAAAAGCATATGATGACTACTAGTTTTTGTAATTTGTCAAAATAGTCAGGATAAGTTGCTCCTTCCCCAGATCCCACGAAGCATAAAAATAGTGTTGTCTTTATGTTTAATTTCGTGTATAAAAACGGAACTTTTCCGAACAAGAACGCACAGGGATGGAAATTCTGGTCGAAATGTCGTCGTTTTTGGCGATCAGCCCAGTTACGGTCAGCCCACTTACGGCCGTTCCCGTTTCTCGTGGCGTCGACTACGGACACGTGTGTTACACGTGTATTGTCTATGTTGCTGCCCCGTGCTATCATGTCATTGCAAGTGGTTGCATTAAGCGGCGACTATCCAAGTGAGAAAAAGTTGTTCTCATCTTCATGGTGACGGCTGGTGTATGCGGCGCTTTTGAACGCCGATGTCCAACCGAATGTCCAGTCAATCTAGCGTTAAGTTGTCAGTGGCTCAGAGATGACCGAATCGGGTCTAAGGACGTACGCACAGATGGACAGCACAGAACGCAGCAAACGTAACCCTCCCCATGCACATCAGTGGCCTTCCCCTTGTTTGTTATGGTTAGCAGTCATTCGTATTGACTGCTGGTTTTCAGCGCAACAGGATTGTTTCTAGCCATAATTTCACGTTCGCGCGCATTTCGAAACACTTCTTGGGTAATAAGAAGAGTCGAAAAAGCTTACCATTGTGATAGCTAGAAAGAAACAGTCTAGAAGGTTGTAGTCTGTAATTGTCTCCTACAAACGATTTACATGGTAATGACGGCTAGTGGTCGGGTAACAGCAGCTGCCAGCTGAAAGGCGACGCCCCGAAGTATAAGAACCAAGGTGGCGTGTTGAGATCCTCACATAAATAAGTTTGACCACGAGAATTAAATTCGCTGTCTACGCGCTCATCAACGCGGGGAGACGTTAATTTCGTCGTCCTAGTGATTCTAATGATGGCTATGATTACGTTAACAGCGGGTAGAAATGGTAGCAACTCCAGTGCCAAGACCAGAAACGCTAGCAACGCCAGAGGATATCTAAAGGGGAATTCCTATATCATAGATGTTGTGTGTCGGGATTTGAAAAACCATGCAAAAAAAGGCCGTTCCGAATATCTGAAAACATTTTCGTTTCAATTAGTTTAGGCCTAATTTGGGCCTATGCCTATATTGTCTTAGAACTGAGGCAAATTGCTGTAGCAAACACCCAGATTAAAAACAATAGGTAAGGTATTAAGGGTAACATGACATTCACTTAAAATGCCTTTGATGAGAATAACACTGCTTTCTTTGAATAGCCAAACAGATACAACTCGTCGTTTTTTAGTGAAGGTTTGAGCTGTCTGATGCTTGTGTTATTTTGGTACTGATGGGCAAAAATAGAACAAGTACGAAAATAAGATTAAAAAAAATCGATTTTGTAGTTTTGCTATTTTTAATGCTACCAGTATTATGAGACACATTCAAAATATTACACTACATCAGTATTTACGACCTTTTCGAAGAATTTCACGCCTAGCATGCATAACCGCACGGCAGAAGTCTCCAATGTTTTAAATAAATTACTGAATGAAATGAAAATATTTATTCATGAAGAAACCACTCACTAATTAAGCCGCCAGGAACGGTCATATAATAAAGATCCTTCAATTTTACGTTCGTTGACGTGGTTCCAACTCTATGTAAAGATCCTTGTCAACGCATTGGTCAAACTTTAACTGTTTCTCACCATAAGCAGCACGTGTAAATAGATATTCCTTAGACCATCCTCCATGAGTTGCAATGAGACGCCCCTGAAAAAAGTTAATTGAGCGAAAATTGACGAATGTTATTGGCGGATCATCTGGCATAACCTATCACGCGGATGACTGCGTAGTTTTTTCATCGTTCAATTTATCTTTTAGGCTGTATTCACATTTTTTTGGCGGAATCAATAATGCATCATCGCAGACGCAATTGTTGTTGACCTTGTTGGTGCTGTTTTCTATATATCGACTATTGGCCGCTTCTCAGGGCCATTTCGCTAGAGGGCTATTTCTTTCAGAGTTTCCACTTGTGTGTTCGTTGACGTCTTCAAACGGTATATAATTAGATTTCCATTGGCGATTCTTTCAAAATGTTTTTCAGTTCTGATATTCACTTTTGTTCGATGGGAATAACGTTGAGAAATACAGGAATAATCTGTGGTAGAAGAAAAACTTGCTGGATGAGTGAAGACCAGTCCACTTACTCCTATGTGATAGCCATGATTTCCCACTATGTCGAAAATTAAGCATAATTCTTTTTTATGCTGTTTTCAACGCTTTTTCTTTCAAGGCTTTTTATGGCTTGGATTTTCAATCGCGCATGATTATACTGTCGCAGTTTCGTCTCGTATTGGCTCCCGATTCTATAATGGAGGGCGAGTGTGAACTCGCAGACTATTGTCAAAATACCTTAACGGTATTGGAGAAATCATCCTTTATTTTGAAATTGCTGTTTGATATTAGCGAAACCACCGGTGAAGTTTTTCTTAAATTCTGATTGTTTCCATAGTGTGATTGATAAACAATTTGGCATATGCGACACGTACTGCGACTTCTTAAAATCGACGGCTTATACATTCTTTAGTTTTGGTCCAGCCCTGCAGAAGACGTTGGTCGCTGCTCCATAGACCGCCAAATTTCAGCGTAGCTGTGAATCCAACCCGTGTGACCAACTATTTTCTATTTGTGGCGGTAATGATATCTCAAGCAATTACGCTAATATAAAATTATCCATCTCATCATCGCTCCAAATTATCCATCATCCTCTAAAAAGTATTTTTTTTCTATTGAACAAAAGGAGAGAGGGTTTCAATCTACTTTCGATGTTTGGGCGGTGCCGAAAGAATCTTCTCTGAGACGTAAGTACGCTTAAACAGTTCAAAAATCAGCAGATCGATTGAAGAAGTCATTTTATTTACTATTTGGTTACACATTGCGTCAAATTTGATTTAATCCGGCGACGGTTAACTACTTTAAAGTGGATGAACGGATATGCGAAATTTGAGAAACACCGAAAGAGTAAGTTCCATGGCTGGCGGAGGCTTGGCTACCAAGCTTGCCTGGAAATCTCTCAAATTAATAATAAAAAAAGTAAATCACTACTAATATGTAATTAATTGCGAGTAGACAAAGTTTTAAATTTTTATAATATTTCTAATCGTATAGCTTTGAATTGTCAAAGATAGAAAATGCGCTCTATACGCTTAATTATGATTTGGTCCTTATCGCGCCTTAACTGATTTACGGGGGTGGTTTACCTCTTTGTTACAATGGCGCTAGATACTTTTCGTGGCATGGCCATTCGGTGAAGTCCAATGACAGCAATAGCAATGAATGAAGTTCAGTTCTCCAATAACGAATGATGTCCAACAATAGTCGCATTTTTATTTTTTAGTCGTTTATGGCATAGACATCTATCTTAACAAAGCGAGAGGAAAAGACTGTAGTGATGTATCGATGGCTTCTTCTGTTTGACAGGAAAGACGATTGGAGTATTTATTTGTCTCAGTGCGCTTTGATATATAGTTTCCAATTTGTCGATTGTTTGATGTCTTGTGCGTTGTTTATCTTTTGTTAGAATGGAAGAATCAACGAACTGGTCCGGTGGGTCGAGTTGCCTATCTTACTCGGCGTGTACGTCCATCCACATGACACCTACACTAATTTCCTTCGCGTATATTTGGCGTCACACGTGACAGCCGTGCAAGCTGTAATAACATGGCTCTCAACGGCGCTTAAACGTCATTGGAAGCTACCAACCTGGCGCGACTATCTCTAAAAATGTGAGGGGAAATTGTCTTTGTTGTACTTGTTGGCGTATCATCTTTTTGTTTGCGCGTCTTTTCCGTCCAATTGAAGAGCAATTTGAAGCGTGGAACTTTTAGCTGGCATAAATGTCAGCATCTTAGCGTTGTGCATTGTGGATTTCCGTCGCTCCATACGTAGGGAGTCCGAAAATCTGTCGCAGCTTTAACAGCTTTTCAGTAGTCCTGAATTTGGGGTCGGCTGGGCGGTGGAACGAGGACTATAGGGTTGGAGCGTTCCAGCTGAACCAGTTGACAAGAGGTAGTAAGAGCAGTTGTAGTGTCTTCGGGTTTTGCCCCCGTCCGATCACGTGCACTTTACGGGCATATCATAGATGGTGATAATAATGGGGATAATCGGGTAATATTTGTAGGCTAACCAGTCAAATGGCGGTGTTTTTGTGAAAATTCCAAAAAATGGGAAGGTCAAATCTTTGCATAAGGTGATGGCCACTGAGCGAAGGTTGTTAGGGCCGTATAGAGAGATAGAGGCTTTCTTTGCGAAATTTACTTTGAAAAATGCTCAGCTGATCAAACTAATTACTGAGGCGTTATTTTTAATTGTTTACAGATGTATGAACGTTAATACATAGTTGTCCTTTAGGTTTTCTAGGGACTTCTAGGGACTTCCGAAAATCCCCACAAGACGCTTTTCAAGTAATGCGTAGGCCTATGCTACGTGACACCTGCGTTCCGGCAGATATCATTTTTTATGCCTGAAATTCTTTACATTACTTCCTTAGACATGATGCAGTGTGCGCGAAAACGCTACAATGTCTTTTGCGGAAATTAATTAGTACAGTAGTTTGGAAATAAGTTTGGTGTAGTTTGTGTGGCAGGTAAATGCACTGTGTGATATTAAGAGGCTTGAACAACATATCGAAATAATGTTTGTTGTGGTGTAATGTACAACGCTGTACCTAGAGGTAATGTCACTGAAAGGCTCCTTTGAAATGACGTCTGTTCTATTTTAGCAAGGATATCATTTGGTATAGTGAGATATATTATGTCAAATTTTAGCAGATACGTCTACAATGTAATCGCAAGTAACCACAAATAATCGCCTCTATCTTTTTGTTCTTGTCGGTCCCGTTCGGACATTTGCCGCTAACCAAACTTTTCGTTTAAGCGGATGGGAGGTTAACACAAATTTTCATCTGTTCCACTCAAGAAATTGAAACTCTTTGGGATTGGGTGTTGAACGCTTTTTGCATGGGTTACGGATTCCCGTTGGATTGGACAAGCCACTTTTTAAAATGCGTGTGTTACGTTATTTCAGAAAACTCTTGACCTATACAATGGTGGCGGAGTGTTCCCCTCCTCCCGGACATCGCGCGCACTTTACCATCACTTCTGTAACTCTTACATCAGAAGTTTATGCTATATGCCTGTCTCCATCGGCGTCGGCATCAGCCCCCACCAATTAAATAAGGTATGTAGACAACAAACGCAAAGATAAATGGAAAGAAGTACATATGACTGCATATATCAGGCCTATCAAACTATATATATAGTGTGATGCAGGTGTGATTCAGGGCTCTCTAAATTTACCCCGGTTTTTCTTTCCTTAGACTCGAATTCCTGTTTACATGGCTCACATGCCCTCAGGAACATCAACAAAAAACCTTATCCACTTTGTTCAGGTAAATGCTGTACTTTAATTACATCAAATTTGATTTCAATATTCGTTACTAGGTTTGGCTCTGAATGGTAGCCGCTCACTTTATTGATAAGAACTTACGGTAGATAAGTATCTTTCTTGTCAGATCACTCTTTGTGTTTGTATATTAGAGTTAAATCACATTGCTAATTTTCTACTGCTTTTCTGACGGACACGTGTTAGCGAGAACGTATTTCAACTTAATTTCAACTTTCAGAACAGCAGGTTTTGGAATGATGCTCGTTAATATTGGCTCTATGATCTAAAAGATTATCGCACATCTGGCTTAGATCGGTTTTTCATTCCGTTACATTGTTATCCTTAGAGTCTTTGTATGATTTTTTAACATGATCGTTAATTTATTGATTTTTACGTAGATGACTCTACATGGGGTGAGGAAAGGGCGACTAAACGCTTTAGTTTAGCTTGTCATTAGCTACCGCAACGTTTCGTTGATTAAGATACTATGTGATGCATAAGTTCGCCCAGGCACGCGAAAGCCAGCAAACAATGGATGCAGCACCGATGCTCAACGATTACTCTCGTCAGGTCTCTCTGTTGACGCTTGTAACGTCGACGATAGTACATATTAGTGCCAAATATTCCATTCTGTTTAGAAAGGATATTCATGATGAGGACATTACTTAACCGTTCAGATAGATCCGGTATTTTTAATGGTGCATAATAACCAAGTACACGCGGCCGACATTCGTTAACAATGTTGCACGCCTAGCTAAGTATGTCGATGTTAGCACAGTATTTTGCCATGAAATATCATAATAAATTTTTTTAACTAAAATGACTGTGCATACGTACTCATAGCATTCTGAGAACCATCGACGTAAAATCCGTTTTTCAACATTTTTTTCGAACTCAACTAAGTCCAGATTCGTTTAGAGCGAGTTATCAACTAAACGTTAATATTTTTGTCTACTTCTAAGTTTCTGTCTGATTGTTACAATTCTTATCACTGCAAATAGATTGTAGGTTTTTAATGGTGACTCAGCAATATCCAATATTAGTCAGTGAAAGAAAAAGGGGTTTATTAGAGCTCAGCATATTTATAGACCTTTTCGTTTGTTTGGCTCACTTTAGAATCGAAAACGCAAGGATTTCCGCCGCTATGACTACGGGGAAGAAGAAAATGTATGGCGGTATGGCACCCCTTATCCGCCTCGATACCCGCTTTTTAAGATTACCGCTCCCGTTGCGATATTCTGGGGTAAAAATGACCGGCTGGCGACCCCAGAAGACGTAAGCGCACTCCGTCGCGAAATCCATCAAGCCATAGTTTACGATTACCTTGTACCGGATCCACAGTTCGCTCATCTCGACTTCACCATCGGTATCAATGCGAATCACTTACTTCACGACGCCGTCATCCACCTGCTAAATAAATTCCACCGTGGAGAGCACCTGGGCCTATATCGCCCGGAGCTTCATCAGATGTTCGTCGCTCCGCCTGTTCCACCCTTCCAAATGCCGCCGCTAGATCTACACAAAAATCCTTCCGGACGGCCCATCATGGGTGTGAAGTTTGCATCGATTCCAATGGGTGGTTCTTGGGGCAAGCCCTCTTTACCTACGACTGTTGTGGCACCACCGCACTTGCCTACTCCTCCTCGTCGGCCAAGGATTCCACACGTTCCACCGTCGCTTTCCGCACTTATGCTTTTTCAGCCACCAGTTGAAAAGCCAGACATTACTGCCACCCAACTCCATCTGTTTGGCCAGCATTTCTCTCATCTGGAACAATCACGTCGTCCACGGCCAAAACTTCCCTTGTTCGGCGGTCATCATGGATTCGGCTCATTCCACCATAGTCAACCAATCACGCCGCACGTTCGACCTTCAACACCCTTTGCATTCCCGTCATTGGTAACAGAAGCCAAATCCAACCTGCCGGATATATCTCTATCAGCCTATAACAACTTGCTCGAAAGGAGCCCCCGACCACCACCCGTTCGTCATCTATCTCAACCGTCTGTCCACCAAGTAACCAGTCAGTCGGAAAGCTCAGACGTCCTTATCGAAGAGGTCGATAAGGAGCCTCTGTCGGATATCGCCATCAAACAGCCTGCAATGCAGTCAACTCCATTCGACAACGTTGATCACTCAACCATGTCGCTGAATACCGTACCTGCCGCGGCTCACTTTGTCGACTACGGCTTGCGCCGGACGCCCGTCTTCATGCACCCAGACACTAACGGAGGCTTCCAGACGGACTGGTTTCCGATAAAAAAGGGTTCTAAGAAGCTCAACTTACACGACTTGTTACCGTCAGCTTCTACCCGAGTGCAGAGTAAGGCTTTCGTTCAACCCAATTCATGACAAAGTCAGACAAGTTTTCTATTCAACACGAAATTCGGCAAAAAAAGACTGGCGGTGCGAATCCATGGCTTTCACGAAACCAGCTGCAAGGGACAATGATTTTGTAACAAAGCTTTGTTTTTTGCAAGTGTTTACTAAAATACTTTTATATACTTTAATACTTTTAATACTTTGAAATATTTTTTTTTGTCATTCTCTTAGAACTGTCTTTTGCAAAAAATTAGGAAAAAATGTAAAGTAACTAATTTTTAAAGCGAATGCATTGACATCATTTGTACTTTTCTTCCCGCTTGGTCATTACTTTCATCCTCGGTTCTGATTCCTGCTTATTTCATAGCTCAGGTTCGCTGACAATGGCGACTTATTACCACTGGCTCGGCGGCCTGGTGCACTCGTGTGTGTGCGCCTTGCGACCGGAGGAGACACGTAGGTGCACGAGTTCGATCTCCACCGTTGCACATTTACAGTTATATGGAGTCTGTCTTACAAAGTAATACAAAAAGTGCTACCGTGGACGTTAAATGTTGGCTAATGGTCAGTCCCAAAAAAAAATATATTATCACGTGCTCGATGAATTTCTGGGCTGATTTTTTTCTTAGCTATGGACCGTTCTACTAGCAGTAGAACAATTCATCCGTTTTGATGTGTAAATACTGTATATATGATACTGTACATAGTTGCATTGGTTGCTGGCAACAAATAAACATTGTTGATTTATATAAATAGGGAGGACACGAGTCTTCCTTATAATCACGTATAGGTACGTTTATTGATGGGAAATCATTGAGACAGGGATAAATAAAAGATATAAGCAGACATTGCCGTACCACGTGGAATTTTGCCTAGTAGATTTTTCCAAAAATATGTTCTGAATGAAATTGTATAGGTTTGAAACAGTATACGGCAGCCATGAAAGCTGCACCCAAAATGGTGTCTAACAACGAATGTTCGATGGTCTTGCCTGCAACCAAAATAGTTCGAATATTTTCCTGTGCAATCAAGTCTCTTTTTCTGTAAGTCCTTGAAACGTCACTGTTAGTTGCAGCCGTGTTGTCAAAAGCAGATCTCAGCTCATTACTATGCTGGTCGGCTTTATTCTCAGTGGCATATCTAGTCCAATATTGGGAGTCGACAAGTAGGCTTATATGGTCGCTCCTTTTCTCGTCATCAGCAGTATTACGCTGAAAATCAAAGTCCAACATCTTCGCAAGACATTGTTGTTCAACCTCAGCATTACCGCTAACCCGATTCTCCATACTGTCGACGCCATGATGCGTGGCATCATCTTTGAAAGAGTACGAATGGGCTTGCTGATCGGCAAGTTGCATTTTTCTGGTGTCGCTGCGTGTTACTTTATATGACGGATCAACAGTGGATGTTTTACCTCGACGTTCGATACAATTAGACTCTTGGATTCTTCGTGCATCGGAGCGCGATTCTCCTAGCTTAAAACGCTCCACTCGTGAGCTCTCTCTTAACCCTTCTTTGATTTCATGCTTGTTAAAGCGCTTCACATTTTGCCTGTGGTCACCATGGTGGGCTCGCTTTGTATCCCCTCGGCTTTCTGTTCGCTGAAAGCGGTCATTACGAGAGACAGCGCGAATTATCTCTTCATCACCGCGAATGTCAAGATGCCTTTGATTTTTGCTGCGGTAGTTCTCTTGTAATCTCCTTGTATTGAAACGAACGCCGTCTCGGTCAAGACGCTCCGTACGAAGCTGTTCCCACATCATATTGCCGTCAAGACTTGTATCGAGCCGCTCGTGGTTTTTCTCTCGAATATTATGTCGAGTCCTCTTTACATCGGCATTTTCGTGCTTATCGAAGCGCTTTTGATTCTCTCTGCGGTTGTCACATTGATCTCTCGTTTTTTCGATACCTACATCTTTCCGCTGCCTTGCGTTGTAACGGAAGTCTTCTTGATTTAGGCTTTCCGCACGGGAGTGGAAATCTTCCCTCTGCCTTGCTCTATTGTTTAGCGTAAATGGTTGCTCTTGGTTTTCGTCATCTCGTTCGGAGTGTTCCATGCCGACTCCTATGCGAGTATTCCCGTTCTGAAGATGCGCTTGTCTTTCACCATGGTCGTTTTCCCGCACCCTTTTTATATCGGTTCGGGCATTGTCTCGCTCAGAACGCTCTACACGTGAATTAATGCTAATTCTAACTTCGTTCTCATGCACATCCAAGCGTTTCTGATTCAGCGCTCGTACGTTCTGTCGAATACTTTTTGTATCGCCGTAAGTATCATCTCGTTGGAAACGTTCCATGCCGACTTCTGTGCGAATATACTCGTTCCGGAGACGCGCTTGTGTTTCAGTGCGGTCGCTTTCTTGTATCTTCCTTATATCGGTTCGAGCATAGTCTCGCTCAGAACGCTCTACACGTGAATTTGTGCTAATTCTAATTTCGTTTTCACGTATATTAAAGCGTTCCTGATTCAGCACTTGGACGTCCTGTCGAATCCTTCTTACATTGCCGTGAGTATCATCTCGTTGGAAACGGTCCATGCCGACTTCCGTGCGAATATCCTCGTCTTGAAGGCGCACTTGTCTTTCAATATCATCGTTTTCCCACATCCTCCTTATATAGGTTTGGGCACTGTCTCGTTCAGAACGTTCTACACGTGAATTCCTGCTAATTCTAACTTCGTTTTCATGTATATCGAAACGTTCTTGATTTAGCACACGGGCATCCTGTCGAATCCTTCTTGCATCGTCGTGGGCATGACCACGTTCGGAACGTTCCATGCCGACCTCTGTGTGAGTATGCTCGTCCTGAAG
>MNPL01021589.1:18066-34651 GCA_002081605.1 Tropilaelaps mercedesae
ATACGAATGCACCAAGCCACCGTGCTCGACAAAAACTTACGACAAACGACTAAACTAAACGACAAAAAACGAGACAAACTTATCTATCAATGCCCACTGAGTTACCACGTAAAACCCTATCTGTGCAATTACTGACGAAAAGTGATGGAAGCATTTCGATGCCCACATTATACAATAGAACGCGCACGATAACCGGCCTTTTTTTTCAATCAGCAACGAAGTTTGTAGGTTGGCTCGCGTAAATCAACATAATCCAACCCATATGGGCTTTCCATTGCCATATACGAACCTGCCTGCTACTACCTGTGTAGAACGAATATCGTGTCCTGATGCGCGTGTCGGCGACCTCATCGCTGTTCGAGGACATGTATCACACGTATTGGACGCCTTCCAGCTAGTCCACCCAAATGCCATGCCAACAACGCGTATTGGCCTAAGAATTGCTTTACAATTTATTCGACGCACCAGCTGTTCCAAGAGCACGAGGGCTACGACTTTTCTAGGAGCCTTTTTCTCTCTCTTTGGCCCTCTTTTTCTCTCTCTCACACTCTACTTCGTTTCTCTACTTGGAGTACTTTACGGGTGCGTTTACGGAGTCGAGCGTGGCCCGCGGGGCAAACGCGCCAGAAGGCTGTTACGGCGCCCCAGCGACCCCACCGTTGGTGAACCCGCGAACGCCTGACGCTGCTTACGAACCAAGCAAAGCAGCCATTCGGCTATTCGGGATTAATGCTTATTATTGTTATTATTATGACAACGGCAGTCATCGTCACAAACGGGGAACAATGGCAGGGGAACCAATCTATTCTAGATAATGGCACCGCTGCCAGGTGGTGCCAGCGCCATATTTATTACCAGTGTTGACCCTCGGCGGGCCAACGAACAGTTACCCCCTTGAAGCTCATAGGCACTCTTGGCGTCTTGCCACACTGAAGGGGGCGTAGACTTGCCAGTTCGGAAGCTTGGTGGGTTCACGGGCAACCATGCCGGCCCCCTACCGACCTTCTCCAATTGTCGACGAACGCCGTCCCCGTCGCTGGGAACTCGCAGAAGGTATATACACGCTCACAGCGACTCGCAGATACACACACACACACACACACGCGCAGGCACTTCGGCCAGACGTAGGGCTGTGGGAAGAGGTGCTAAGACCAGCCACCCTGTCCGATGGGGCTGTTCCCTGGAGCGAGCCAATATGAAAGAAACTCCATCGAGCCGCATGGACGGGGGAATTCGCGGGAACGAATGAACTAGCAAATGGTGCGACGGGGGTTCGCTGCCTAGACCTCACCGGCTATGGCCTAAACATCTGCCGTGGTAGCAGAGTCCGGCCTCGCCTACCGAAACTCGATATGTGACGTATGGCACTCCGCGAGTCGGGAACTGCACATGACAGAGCTAGAAATATAGACCTGTGCACATGGGCAGGACAGGGTTGCGTGTGGCATCTACGAAAAGTCGTGCTTCACTTGAGCGTTATCTGGTCAAATGTCTGTGGGCTTCCAGGGGGAGTCAGCTTCATATTTGGGTTTAGGTAAGATTTCTAATCTACTTGGCTGCTATACTGACTTCGTGTTTAAGTCAAACCCCTGTTCGACCTGCGCAGGCTTGACGTGGGTCGATTGTAGAAACACGCATATTGGATAAATCAAGCTTGGGACAAAACGGGACTAAACTTACAGCTTTTTTAGCTTATTTATTTTTAGAGGTTTCGCCACGTAAAGTGTACTTGCATATATATATATATATATATGTATATATATATATATATAGTAATCGCTGGGTGGTTGGAACACCTGTGTCATTTGTTCTCCACGAATGTCCGAGCTGTGGGTAGAAAATGAATAAGAATTCGTATGCAGGTCTGTGATAGAGTCAGAGCTCGTGTATTTGGTATATTTTTTATAAAATATAATATATAAAATATAATGGAACGTCTCGTAGTTTAGCGAGGTTGATTATGTTGTCGTCTATTATGTCAATATCAACTTTGGTTACCGGACATAATAAAATAATGATAATAATAAAAGTAATTATAATAAAAGGTTGGCGATGCTGCACAGCCGCCGTTGGGCCATACATAGCCATGGCTGTATCACCTACGCTATTTGTTCGTGATTTGTTAAACTGCACGATGTTCTACTATCTACAAAGGGACCCAATCACACAAAATTGAACTTGAAGGCTACTTGCCAGCTCTCAGTGGAAACTGGTTACTACTTGTGTTTAGTCTCTGTAAGGGGATAATATAAAAGTAGTCGAATATTGCAATGCGGATTGAATTTGAATGGCCAATTTTACTCGATAGGCTCTGTTTGTTAAATTACTACAATTATGTTGACTTGGCGGCTTTTACTAATTCTAATAACCTTCAGATACACTTTTTCTTAAAAATCAGTGCCCCGTGGAGTTTGACTGGAACACGTTGGATTCAGTCGTGTGGCGCCGTGGCTTAGTTGGTTAAAGCGCATGTCTAGTAAAGAGGGAATCGTGAGATCGAATCTCACCGGAGGCTATTTTGTCTTTTTTCGTGATTTCTTTAAGTGATGAATGAATCTAGTCCAAATGATAGCGCATAAAAAGGCTAGACAAATTTGCTTTTAATCAGATTATCGACGTGAACTTCTAATTAGTGATCGTTTACACCGTTAGGCTCACATAAGCTTTAAAAAAGGACACATAGAACATTATTTTAACATCTTTGTAGTAAATAATACTAATAAAGTACTACTATACTATACTATAAAGTATAAACACTACAAAGTAAATAATAATAATAAAGTGAAAATAGTTGCAATAAAACTAAGGGAAGTTGAACTGGGAATGTGTGTTGTCCGGGATCAGGTTCTTAAAGGCAGATCAATGTGCATCATCAGATCAATATGGTGACCGCTCGAAAATTTGTATTGGATTTTTGGGGACGTTTAAGAAATAATAAGACAGACAATAAAAGGAGTTAAGCAATTTTTATGTCCTACAAGTATGCACGTTCAGTTCTAATTTCCGTTGACTTTTACAACTGAGGCATGTCACCGTGAAGAGCCTTTTTGCCACCATCGTAACATAGAACCGAAGCTGTTTCTAAAAAATCAGCCTGGAAGAAAGTTGCTGTTAATTAGAGCAAACGCATTTCTATTAGAAAAGCAAATACAACCAACAGACGATTTGGTAAATTGCTGTTACAGGTTGACCTGAAAACCCGGATACCCGAATCGACAAGGTACGGTCACCCGCTAAGTCTGCGCATACAGCTTTTAGAAATCTCAACCTGGCGCCTCATAAGTCACAACTTCGACTTCTCTGTGGACTTCCAAATGGACTTCCTTTGCAAATGATGCCGACACTGCCAGCGGCCAACCTCACCATTCGCAAAACATTAACTCGTGACTGCGATGCAGCGAAACCAAATCCACGACAAAAGACTAATCTGTTGCTTTGACGTAAACAATGCGTAGATATGCGGGCTGATAGCGATCATACAATAAAATGCACAGAGGCCTGCCGATCGAGTGTCGGCCTTGTTAAATGCACGTGATTTTTGATGCCGCCATCGGCTGTTAAACCTACTGAGTTTGTTGTCCTGAAGTGGTGGCATTGCTTGCGCAAACAGCACATTTTTCTCGCTCAATATCAAAGTAACCATTCGACGGTTATTCCTAAAGGGTGCAAAGACGCTCGTCACAAACAGAAATTAGATGACGAGCAACTTCGTGGGAGGACCAGCCTCTAAGACAATATTTCGTTTTATTAAAGGTTCTTGCAGGGTTTGAATCTCCGTAGGAGCATCCATCTGTGACAAAAAAGGTAACAACGAAGGCAAAACTTGCTTGTTGCATAATCGTGCAGTGTATGCTAGAAGAAGGTAAGCAGTCCAGTAAACAGAGGGCGGGGGAAAAATGCAACATCTATGCGCGAGTAAGCTTGATGGGGTAGTTCTCAGTGATAAGGTGGTTGTCCTCGAAGACGATTACAACGTTGACCTCGAACTCGATCTTGAAGTTGGACGTCACAAGAGTCGGACAGGTGAATAGTCTTGGAAAGACCATATGCAGAGGCAGATTCACACCGCGACATACGTCACCCTCACCGATTTGTATATTTTGAATTTCCGTCGCTGAAATACGAGACACACACACACACACACAAACACACACGAACGAACACAAACTCACGATGTTACCACAAGCACTACGAAAAAGACCGGAGTGGTAACTTGTTGAGCCTCTCTAAAGGGCAGATATAAGACTACGGCTACGGCCACCGAAAATTTAAAGAACAGATCTGTGGGCGTCGATCAAGCCAGGAAACATATAGCGCACCGACACGATTAAAAAATCTTCGTTACAACGTTTCGAAGTTATGTGCAATGAGTAGATAGCTGCAGTTTGTTTCAATCGTGTTTATAGGCGGGAAACTCACCGTCCCGGGAATAGCCTTCAGCACATCCGCAAGTTTCGACGCGGATCAGCTGAAGTTCGATTGATCGGATTTTCGTGTCGCAGTGTTCTACGCAAATCTGGAACAAGGAAAAAACCAGTGCACCTCAGTTGAAACAAAAAGTTCGTTTAACCACTACGATATTCGTCAGCTTGTGAACACAGCTTTGGTTAATGAATGTTTGTAACACCATTTTGAACCCTGTCGTGAGTAGACAGTTCGCACGTTTTAGCAGAGATGCTGGTCAGCTTCTTATGAGCGCTTTGTGCGCGTTTAATCAGTGTATAGTTTTTCACACGAAATGCTAAGGAAATACACCTATAGAAACAGCACTTGGGGTCAGAGCTCAAAGGTTTCACGCGCTTCTGCCTGTGTAGGCGATTAGGAATTTCTAAAACTGCATAGCATATTGTTAAAATGGTTTTGAGTATGCAGCAAGAACATTTCTAATCCCGTGGGTCAGTGGTGCAGTGGATGACGCGTCTGACCACCGAGCAGGAGATTCCAGTTTCGAATCGTGGTGGACTCGTGTTTTCACCAGTTGGTCTGCAAATCAATCATGTGGGTCCCCAACAAACAACAAATGATACGCTGTTGTCACACGGGTGTGAGAATTAAGCTTCGACAATTATATAAGTTGTAGGTCGGATTTTACTTCCGTTCTCGATTCTCGGTTTGCATTGACGAAAAGTATTACAAGTTTGTTGACTTGCATGTACTGTTTAATTATTCACAACACTGCAACCCAAGAGTTAGTAGTACCTGGTAACCTCACCCTGATCTGTAACTCCATCGTGCTGTAGCATCTAATTTAGTGAAGCCACAAGTTTATGTGTACGTACCATGAACCTGACATTTTATTCGACTATGAAAGGCGGTAAGCTTACTAACGCAGCGGCCGGATGCTCAGCTGTGGTTTTCCGTTTTGCAGAGTTCTCACGTGAAATTTAACACATCCAAATAACCCCAAACGATGGACAGTCCGTTTTACAGCTTCTGCAACCGTGTCTTCTGTTACTTGCTGTACACCACCCATCCCAGAACCGAGTTTCGCATATGGGGCGAATTTTTGTTTCACTTTTCTCCCGACCATATGTAAAGGATGCCGAGAAAAGAGCAGAAAAAACTAAATACGCTTTTGCAAGATTACCCAAGATCTCTCCGACAATAGCGTCAAAGAAATTTTCAATTACGACTCATTTAACGCTATTCTCAGTCAGCTTGACGATTAGAATTTTATAACGCTCACATGCCGTGCTTAAAACCGGGGCTTCTTATTCAGTTATTTTTACTCAATAATTATGCAATGACAACGTTAATGTTTTTCTAGCGTATTAGCACACATTCGTTTACATTTTTAATGTGTAGCACATAAGTTTTCATAGTTCTTTCTGTTTGAAATGCCATTTGGCGCCATTTATCTTGGCATCAATAAATTGGACCACGCTTTATCCCGTGTTAGGCTCTGAATATTGTAAGTGCGTGTTCCTCCTGTGGGTCCGTGGCGCAATGGATAACGCGTCTGACTACGGATCAGAAGATTCCAGGTTCGAATCCTGGCGGACTCGGATTCTTTTAATTAATTTCGTTTAGTCGCCCTCCGCTCCTCCTGTTATTTTTGTGTATATGCTGTTCCAGAAGCTTCCAACATGTGGCAAGGCTCGCTCAGTATGCGAGAGGTACAAGGTTCGGTGCTCCGCATCTCCAGTCATGCATACATTTTTTCAACACGAAAATAGAGTACAGCAGCAGCGAGATATGCACGAGAGAGCACCTGAGCATTTCTTGAGCACTAAATTCGATAGGCATGCTTACTATAATCAGGTGCTTTGTACTACTTTGTTAGAGCGAACTCTGAGTATCTATTTTTAAATTCCCTTTTCAGCTAATAAAAATTCTACGGCCCCATATTCTTATCACCTTTCATAAATAATAGTCACACTTAGGTAGTATTTACTGTAGTCTTCATTTTAAGTATACTTAATTCGAAGCAGCAAGACACTGGAAAAATAAAAAATAAGCGCCCAACGTGGGGCTCGAACCCACGACCCTGAGATTAAGAGTCTCATGCTCTACCGACTGAGCTAGCCGGGCATGCTTAAGATCCCTTCGGCGCCAACTTTACGCGCAGCCCACTGCAATGAGCAATATTTCGGCTAAATAACAACATAGTTACAAATTACGAATGCTACTAATGGATTACCACTAGAATTGAACACGATGATAAATCAAGCCTCGCTCCGAGACGTCCTTTAAGAGTTTGTTGTTATTGCGGTCGTATAAAGATGTTTGATGAACGACGAAGTTTATACAGTTACAAGGAGATCAAAATAGCAAACTAAATTCACACGGCTAGCCATCTATTGCCTTGAAAATGCAGCGACATAGGAAAATGACGCTTTCTATGCTAGCTCGCCAGAAATACAATCACAGCATAAAATATGCCTGAAAGTGAATACGACTCCCTCGTTTCAAACTTGAGTAATTCGCCCGAAGGTGTGCATGACCATTGGCAGGCGGAAAAACTTTACCTCAGCTGAAACGCATCTGTGACTAGTATGTTTTGCGACAGTTCTTCACAATCTTTCCGTAGAAGGTGATTTAAGAAAAATAAGCGCTCAACGTGGGGCTCGAACCCACGACCCTGAGATTAAGAGTCTCATGCTCTACCGACTGAGCTAGCCGAGCACGTCCACCCGACAACCCAGACATGCAACTCTTACAACTCCGCTCATACTAGAAAATTTCCTTTTCCTCAACGGGCGAGCGGACCGGTCGGCCGAATCTCTACCTAAGACAATAAGATCTGTAGGTCCCAATTGTCACAGCTCTGAGATCAGCGGTTTCGGTGGTGACTTCAACGATTTCCGCTCAAGCCCGCCCCAAAAACAGATCTGTTTTGTACTTGACGCCTATGAGTCACGCGCTCAAGGTCTGCCGCTGTCTGTGCAACGCTTAGAAAGTACTTTCCTCGTTTACCTGTATTGCTCAATTACCTGGTGTGACAATAATTAGTTAGCATGTTCTCCGATAAACATTTAACATCGAATAGCTAAGTCAGTAAGCGGTGCATGACTCGGGGTTTGGTAAGGCCATATTTGGCCACGGTTCTACACGTGCATAGAAACACAGAATTGATCAAAAGTGATAGTCACTATTAACCGCTTCACTATTAGGTACAACATTCTCGATGTTTCGAAAACAAGTATAGCCCTCAACGCTGATCAAGTTTTTCCCCCATCAACACGCAATACTCATTCTTGCTTTTGAGTACTTGCTAATGCGACTAAGATGTTTATAAACGATCTTCGAGCTAAACCTTTTACCTATCGAACTACGTTCAATAAATTGCGTTTGTTCACCATAAAATGCATTCATATACAAAGGGCCGTTATGGTAACACAAAATGATGCAACTTCCACATCAGAACTCCCGAATGCAAACATGACAATAGACGGGCATTATAATATGAGAGCTAAGATAAGCGCAACTTTAAACCGGGAAACGGTCGAGCACACACAACTTGAGTCGAATACAACTAACCTAGACCTTCCGTGATTAAAACGAATCCGAGTGTTTACTCAGTGCGAGTGCAACAAATTTACTTTCAAGCCTTTATGTTCCTCACGGTGGGTGACCTCAGCCTAAGATATTTAGTATTCAAGCGTATCAAAAAGATACATACGGTTATAAGGCTCAAATGTATTCTGACAGTGCACGGGTTTGTAGTAATCTTTGCCATCAAATTATCTCCAAGTAACAGATCTGTCTCTTACGAAAGCGGCATGCATCCGAAGGCAGGCTGACCCTGAAGTGTTCAAAAGAGGTCATATCATGCTGGCTTGCAGTAACTTCTATTAGCATTTTTTCCATTCGAAATAAAATGTATTTTGGGGCATCTTGGAATTTGCACCATTGTAGTGCTAAAATTTTTAGGCGCGTCTGACAACCCATGCTAGTACGACTAACGGAGTGTGCCAAATCAAACCGACACTCACATACCACCCTCTATCTAGCTACCCGTTAACTACCAACTGTTAGTGGCGACAAAGGCGGTCACTTACGACTCCTGTGAGAGGTTGTGTGATTCGGCATTGCGTCGAGTCGATTCGGCCATGGATCGAGAACGAGGGAACTTTGGAACGGTCGAGGACGTTTTGTAGACTTTCAGGTGAAATGTTGATGTTCACTGGTCGATTGTTCGCCCTTTCCGCTGACTGCTAATCCACGGTGTTTGCAGAAGTTTGATACAGAAACAGAAGAACAGTTTTTGCTATGGCTTCGTTTCCATTTATGTCTTTTTCGGGTGGACCCTATCAACTCTTGCATGGCTAGTGCGATATTAACCTTATTCGTACTTAAAAGCACTACCATGACCGTTAAACGCTAGCGGACAATCAATTCTAAGATAATTTCGACCCTCACTCAGTTTTTCTACTCTAAAAATAAAGACTTACAGCAAAGAAAAGGAAAGGTTTTTATATTCGGCGGTGATTTGAAGGAGACAACACCAAGTGTTTTCCGAAGTCGGCGAATTGTGGTATATACTATCCCGAAAGGTAATGCTACAAGCGTGCGCTGGGCTACTAAGCATCTGACTTTATAAGTAACGAATGCCATAAAATGCAGAGATGAACCGGGCGCCTGTTCGTGGCTAATCCAACTAGTGGCATTTAACTTTTTCATATGATCAAATCTTAGTGTTTAGGATTGTTTGGAGTAATGCAGATGCAGACCAGGCCGAGGCTAGCCAAGGAGGGCCGTTAAGATTTTAATCTAGGAAGCCAGACAGAACATTTAGCGCCTATCTGAGATACCGGCGTTTTTAACAAAAGTTCTCTTCTAAAGGTTTTACCCTTTTGCAGGTCCAGGATTAAAAACGGATATCCCGGATAAGTTGTCATTGTATTCTTACTAGAATTATTAAGATTGCAGACTACCCAAAAATTGTGTAATGCCGTTGATCCTCGCATTCACATGAAGGTACATCCTCGTGGTTTGGTTCTGAGTGAGCCTTCGACCCTTCGTCATTACCTTGAAAAAGTCAGTGTGTCCTAACATCGTACTACCGTAACACCGTAAGTATTCCTTGGCGGATCTAAAAATATTGAAGGAGTAACGTAACGTACAGAACTACGGGCCCCATGTGATTGCCATATGTCGTGCCAAATGTGATTGCAGTTTATACATTTCACTTTTCTTCCTTTCAATTTCAAACTATTGTGACGCCTAAAGCACGCCACACAGATGTCGAAGAACATGTACCCGCCACCGCCGTGAAACATGGGCCAAGGACCGTTATATTAGAGGTCTTAACGGCTCATATTAGCGACTCGAAATTAAATTAATGGCCTTGATATGCATGTAGTGCTGCGTGAAAGCAATAATTGACCACACTTAGACACTGGTTTAGCCAATATTGGAGAGCGGTAGGTCTGTGGACAACCATATTCTAATATAATAAGCACAGAACGTACACGGGGTGTGTAGTTTTAGCGTTGCGTACTTCTTGCGTAGCTATGGATTTAGTAGCACTTTGTAAATAAATCCTTTAGGGACTATTATGTTGTCCGGATCGTACCTGAGGGTAAAACCTACCTCTGCCATGTTCCTATTTTTGTCGCAGTGAGCTACACAAACCATAGGTCACCGTCAATGCAAATGAGTTGCTTTGAAGCAACATTATATATTCGGTAACAATGATTGAGTTAATATAGTGGAGTATTAAGAAGTAATCGAGTGCAGCATGAAGTATCAAGAAGCAGCAGGTACGCCGAACTAACTCAGGAGCGACAGTTGGTAATAGTTAGACAAACTAAAAATTGGCAAAATTATCATTATTTTTTCGGGACACGATAATATATATATATATATATATATACAGAGAACTAACCGGCTTGTATTCCAGCATAATTTCTTGGAGTCGCGTGATGCTTTTCGAGTACAGTTTGCTGCGGCGTAGCTCAGCTTTAATCACGTACTGAATGTTGATAAAAACTCCGTGATAAGTCTCGAACAGCGGTCGGTTAGCCTTCAAGGAGTGTAAAGGAAATTCGAACGGGAACTGAGTAGATGCCGCTGGCAGCTATCGGAGATAAAACAATCGCACGGTTAGCGTTCGTTCTATACGGTGAAACCTGTACGATATGTGTGTATTACGGGCCATTACATAGTACTGCTTCTTAAAGAGTGAACTTCGCGTTTGATCTACTTCTTGACCTCGCCAACCAATAGTTGCACCAAATTAAATAGAATGCATAAACAAAATTGCTCTACTTAGTGGCACAAATCGAGCCACAAAATATTCATCTAACACATAAGCCGAACGGGATAGCAGATCCATCGTGTGAATCTAATGTAAACGGCTTACTAGATGTTGACGTACCTTTCCGGGTTTGAGTATGTCAATCGTACAAAACGACAAAGGAATCGGCTTGACGGACGATACAAGAGCTTCCAGCAGGCCAACGTTCTTTGGCGACAGCTCCATCTTGACGACGCCCTCGACTGTCACTATGAGGCCATCGTGTTTCAATTCGCTATTACTGTCCACAACGATGAGGCCAGACACCGCCTCCTATAGTTCGCAGATGTTGCAGAGACACAGTGACGCAATGTAGTACAGCAAAAACATAGTGACAGATATTGCAAAGGCAAAACCACGTGTTTTTAATCAGAAATTATTGACCTTCTTAGGACTCAGTAAGGCGCTAGACCTATGGTGAACTAGCATATAGATGCGTTCATATATCATTCCTATGGTCATTGTTAAGTGTTCACGCGAATATATGCTCAGCACAGAGGTATCGTCGGAAGAAGATTGGAATTTACTAGTCAGATTCCAAACATTCGACCTGAACATGGTTACAGATCACACATAGTCTACAAACTGATCGCTCCTCGGGGAGTGTGCGGCAGTGGTTCTTTAGTGTACGAGTGATGCCACATTCTACAAAACAAAAGCTTTACATAATTGCCTGTTTATAGTGTTAATTTTTAAAATATACAAAAGTCCGTAGATCCATAACACCCAAGCACGTTCCATAAATTTTAACTCACGTATCAGTACGAAACTGACTCAATGCCATTTCAAATAGCAGATCGCGCAGGACCCCAGTAAATGTTTCAAGTATTAAATAATAAATTCGTGGCAAATATCTGATACAAGTCGAAAGTCATCAATCAAATAGGTTCGCATCATTTAGCATCGGGCAAATAGAAGCAGAAGTATTAAATTGAGGAAAAGTTTATAATAACAAACTTCCCTTTCGTTCATCCCTTTAGGTGGCGAGAACGGCCACTTGCGCTAAGAGGCTTTCACAGTAAGCAGTCGTTTGTTAGTAATTAATGTAAATTAGTGCAAAGCATATGTATATTTGGCGTGAATGGTATGTGCCTATAAGACATATACGAAGCATATATGAAGTTTACAGAATCGCAAAGAAAACTCACATCTTCGACGTATGTTTTGTTGGCCCTCTTCAGCCGAATGTCCAGTGAGGTCATTGTAAAGTTTTCACGTAAATTCTTTACGTAAATAACAAACCTACCTAGAATAAGCTAAGAACTAAGAACTTCACTAAGGAGCTGACTGATCTGTCAACTCCTGGGTTGACAGCCGAACATACCACTGACATCATTCGCAGCTGATAGCTGCTGACAGTACTTCCAAACGTGTCGATAAACTAGGCGCTGTGTGGGTTTTCTACTTCCGTCGTTTAGGAAAGTTTTGTTAAGAAAGGGATGCAGCGAAATAAATCCAGTTTCTAATGCAAATTTTGAATTGCTTTGTTCCCTTCTTCATATTCATAAATAGGTTCGTTGTGAGTTGAAATCGGATGTTGGCTCTTAGATGTACGTTCAAAAGTTTCTTCTCACACTTTTAGATAGTTTTATAGAACCAAACGGAATCGTCTATTTGTGAAATAAACCAAAAGGTGCAAGGGCGCGAAAACCTATCGTAAAACTGCTAAATTCAAATTTTTGATTAAGTTGTTTATATTTTGCAACATATATATATATATATATATATATATATATATACGTAATAAACCACTACTGTTCACTTTTTGCTACATCCAACGATCTCCAAGTAAATTTTAGGGTTGTCACTTGATATTTTTTCGCAGCATTTTCCTCGCTCCACAGAAGGAGCCCTTGATGCTGGTGTCGCCGATATTTGCTTCAGTCTACGCGATCTGCAAACGAGAGTAAGAAAGAAATATTCGAATGGATGTTGGATGACCTTGTATGCTGTATAGTGTTTAGCTTGCCAGTAACCGGCGGCCGCTGCAATCAAAATAAATTGTCTAGGTCAACCAATTAACGGACAGTTGTTGGCGGGAACGGAAACTGCTTTCATCGTCATTATGGACCCAACGTCCTATGTAGTGCAAAATATTCTGGTATTTGCCATTGCATTAGCAAGTTTAAGTAAGCTTTTTTGAGTTGAGTCCAATATTCCAAAATTGATTACCTATATGTAAATATGATGTTTTTTATTTTCACCAAAAGTCTCCTTTCAATTTATTTAGTATGGGGAAATTTTAGAAGTTAGCGGTTGGTGCGTCAGCGCTAGCACACACATTAAGGGCACGTAGAAACGGCGGAGAAATACAACAATTTATAATTGCCTTTTTTTCTACTGGATAAACTTTCATTAATTTTCCATGACTTAACTGCGAAGCAAACTGCATCTTTCAAAAAATAATGATAGGAAATTTTTTTACAAATTTGGCCTATTCTTCTGAATACAGCGGATTGGGCCCGTCGTTTCCCCAGGACGTTTGTACCAGTTTCTGCACCGTCAAACCGATCACGCTTAATGTTCAGCTAGCTTTCAAAAATTCGGAAAAGAAAAATCATCTTCATCACATTCTTTCAAAAACTTCGATAGCATGCTCGTCAGAAATGACAACAGCGGCGGGAGAAACAAGATATCTCGTGTTGCCTTGCAGTCCCCAGCGTACCTATGATAGAGTTCCTGTGTCTTAACATAGGTAAGCCGTAGGTATCAGCAGTGAGTACGGCACATATTGTGAATAGAGGTTTCGTAGCTTAAAACCAATCATTGATTACGTGGCAAATATGATATCGTACTAATTCACCCCGAGCAGTCAGGCTAACCCATGAGTTTTCACGAGTCTCAACAGGTTTGGACGTGCATTGCAGGGAGGATTGCGGTAATAATTACCGCATGTGTTACCACACATTTGGCCGCGAGCTTTATCGCAGCAAAACCATATGAGTCCGTACCATGTAAAATTATACTACATTAAACGGAAACCGGGCTTTTGTGTGGGCTGCCCGCTAGTAGCAGTCTCAATTCTGCCATTGCAGCAAACAGGCAGATCTTGGAAATAATTGCGGCTGGTGTACGTATACAGAACAGGCCAAGTTCCTCGGAATTTAATAGTAGTATTACTTTGACCAGGACATCGCGCAAAATTTGAATTCCACATACGAGTGGGCCCATGGGCCTTTATCGGCGTTATGGCTGTCGTCCGAACCGGGTGAATCTGCCGTTTTATCCCCGGGACAAAGACTTGGTCTTGTAATGTGTAGGTCTTGTAGTGTATTGGAGTCGACACTGTGGTGCAGGTCACGCCTATCTTGGAGCCTCAACGGTGGACCGTGCCGTTATCATAACCTAGGAAAATCGATAATAGGAAATATGCGAGTATTCGAAACGCTCATGGTCTGCCCGCTGGCTTCGAAAACTTTGGATGGACCTGGACCTTTGCCACGGTGCTTCTCATCGGTGTTGGAGGCAAACTGAGGAATGCCCCAGGGAAACTTCAGAGCGGGGCATTTCCCCTTGAACGTTTGTCTCTGCCGTTCGAAGTGCGAACGTTTCCGGCTCGGTGGTGTGGCGGATGCCGGCCTTAAACTGCGTTGGACAGGGTTAGACATTCAAAAGTTTTAGCGTAAGATGGCTCAGCTTTTGACATCGACACAAACGTACGACTGAAACGTTTATATGAGCCAGCCCCACATCCTTAACCATTAAATGGATAATACAGCGTGCAAAACATGGTAAATTTACCGATTACCGGAACCATAACATATTTTTCACAAGCCGGTTTTTTTTGAAGGACGGTTTGAGATTCAACATCCCCAGACCTGTCGAGAAGGGCAAACGTTTTTAACTCGAGCCTCTCAACCAAACCAAATCGGAAATAATACAGCATACATTTATCGTGTTACACTTCGGCCAATCGTAGAACGTCAGCCATGTTGTACATTATAGAAAGTATACGAACTTCAAACAGCCAACGATTAAGCTTGCCGTAGCTGCCCGGATCCATTACGAGAGCCGTTTTCCCCCTCTTTCTACGGCTAATGAGAATGAAACATGCCCCTTTGTTATATGAGCAGGGATTGTCATATCGTAAGTCTGATTGTTTATTGTGCGCTGACACAGCGCTACCGTCTTCGTGACAGTGCAGGAAACGGTAACAACGACGTTGAATCAGCGGCGAACAGGAAGTGATTCGTTCAATGACGTGTGCTACGTCACTGCCCTCCTGGCAAATCGATAGACAAATAGATGCAATGAAAAAAACTCAAGCTTAATTGCTAGCCAATCGCTATTGCAGTGTTTCGCCGTTTGGCCTGGCGGTTGTTTGATCCGCGGATCGTGGCGCGTTTAACGGCTGACTTGACGTCCTGAGATAGTCAGGTTTTTATCAGAGGAGGAAATCGACGCAACGCAGTGCCGCTCACATAGGAGCAGGGTCAGCTGCTGTGGATCGTAAAATACACGAGTAAACTCGCCCCCTCGTCGGTCCCGCGGCAAAAACTATTCGGTGGTTGCAGCCGCTTCGATGTTGTCAAGATTGTAAAGACGGGTTTCCAAGCAGATGAACCGGAGCGCTGAGTCAAGCACACACGTGATATTGTGATCTGTATTTTCATCTCTTTTCCGGGCACTTTACAGATATTTGTTAGACCTCTACCCGAAGATAATATACTTAATTTTATGTTTAATGAGTCAATCTTTTTCCGGTAACTGTTTTTGAGGTATTTGAAACACAGCAATAAATGAGAACTTCGACCTCTCCGTAAAGGATTTATTCTATAGCTTTTAACACACTCACTGCGCTTTATGTGGTCGTACGTTTATGAGGCGTGCTGCGATATATCACCCCCTCCACACCTTACGTGTTGTTTCTAGCAGTTTTGTCTATGCGACTGGGCTTCGATAATCGATCAGATGCAATTGCACTAAAGTGCATTGAATGGAATGCTCGCCGAACAGCAAACCGTCCACACGGATAATTGCTCAGGGCAAACAGACATATCGACTCGCTGACCTGATGCCAGTAGCCCTCGACTCAGTCACCGCTTTTTCAGGCATATCTGGCATATCATACAACATAATACTCCATATGACCATGAAACGGATATGAAATTGCCATTAGCTTATTACCGATCAGTATTCTCAGCGGTCGTACGCGCGTGCATGGAGCGTTGACCCGACACAGTTTCTATCGAAATGATGAGTTCTGTCAGCCGTCTGTTTGCCCGTTATCCATGCCATCACGCCATTTGCCATCCACTTTTGCTGGATTCTGAATGCGAGAGTAGTGTCCTCTACGACGCGGTTTTTTGTCATAAGAGCAACGCGGGCTCCGTTATCGATTTCTATTTCAAAGAGCACCCCGCTGACGCGGCTATATATTAACGAACCTTATTAAAAGTTTCACTTGGTGACATTTAACATTGTCGAAAAAGAGGGTCGGTGACGAGACTTCACTACCATGACTAGACCAAGCGCCTACTTAAGGCATCTAATTCAGCTGCACGCAGCCATAGCGTGTTGGTCAGATTTAGTCTACACAATCCAGCATTTGTAGCCCTTCACGTGCCCGACCTACGTGTCTGCCATCGGAACACATCTGCGAGCAATCTCGGTTTGACCTTGCTGACCGCCATCTTGTATTAGGCTTTGCTGGAATCATGACTTAGTGTTTACATTGTACGTGCTACTCGAGACTGCGTTAACATCAGCCCACGTCGGTCACCCTCGCTGTGAACTAGGGGTCAACGGAGCATTACTGTAGCCTAAGTAGCAACATCAGTAACTACTCCGCCCGCTTTTCTTATACATATATATATATATATATATATATATATATATATATAT
>MNPL01021607.1:849-48333 GCA_002081605.1 Tropilaelaps mercedesae
TGCCTTCATTTTACGAATATCATTTGACGAAAAGTGCCATTAATTGATAAAGGGAAAACATTTGTTAAATATTAATAAATATAGATATTAATATAAATTTGTTGAAAATTCAAGTGACCATAAAATGCCGCGCTAACGCAGGTTTTAAAACTAATAATTAGGAGTTTATATTTATTGATAAAGGTAGATAATAAAACTTTGATATTAAAAAATAGGTGGGCTTTGCATAAAAAGTTGTAAAAATATTTTCTGTTTAGAATTATGAGTTAAACTGGACTATTGTTACGGCCCTTTATTCCATTAAAACGACATGGATATCGCGTAATGGGCAGCAGTTACTACAAATCTGATTCTACTGTTGGATGCACTGCCCGAATTTTTAAAAAAAAGATAAAATAATATACAAAGTATAATAAAGTCTTTGGGAAAGCGCATTTTACGGATACGCTGTGTGAGCTTTTCTGAGAAAAGGTACCTCAGTGACTCCTAAAAAATAGAGTATAATAATAGCTAAAACTGCGAGGAATCTCAAAGAGCTTTAAGAATTACCATAAACGTTCTGATCCCACCAAGCAAAGTGTCGTACAACAAAAATCTGCACTGTGGTCAAGCTTATGTAAAATCGAAGCCAGTACACACGAAAATATTATGATGGCGATCACTCAAAATATTACTTCTCGCCAAAATGATCGTGATGGGCAAGTAGAGCGAACCAAATACATCAAAAATAGATCTAAATCATGTGCACTTTTACGTCATAGCTATGCAAAATCACCGACGCGCCTGTCCTAATAAACTGACACCATGTTTATCCATTTCGAGACAATGAGGAAGGGTACAACATTCAACAACAAAAGATGCACAATTTATGCTTTCCATCGTGAAAATTGCCTAAAGAGTTTGATTAATGCTATATTTTCGATATAAGCCATCTAAAGTACGGTGCCTATTGTATTTAAGATATCGTGTTAATGGGCAAAAGGGTGATGATATATTCGCTGCACCATTTTTCTGAGCTTTGTCACATATATTATTAACGGGCATGCCTAATGCACGCATTGAAAAAAAACACGCTTGTTTATTCTATAAACTGTATAAATAACTATTCATGCAAAAATCGGTTCCACAATGCACGGCTAAATATACTTAGGTTTCTTAGTGTCAAATAAGAACAATGGACGTCTGAGAACTGTTGTATAGCCATAAAAAAATCACGCTAGCTTGCAACAAATGCGTATTTTTTGGTTTATTTCGAAATATATTCATCGTTTTTTCCTATAAAAATCAAGCACGGAACGGTTCTTATAAGTGTGAGTTCATAGGTCCTAGACGCAAGTGAGTTTCTTTTGAAAAATGTAATTCTTCCACATAAGCCATCGCGTGATCCATTAAAATCCAGCCCAGAATCCGGCCGTGTGAGCGTACAGATAGCAACAAATGAAAACAACCAAATTGTTCGTTTTGACTGTACTTCGGTTAAAAACATAGAGCCGCAACGAATTTAAGTTATATTAGCCTTACTGACGTGGATAACACGACCTCGTTCTCTAGCAATTTTTATGCAGCCTGGTCATAATTTTACCTTTTTACTTCAATTTCGGCCTGCGCAAAAACACAAAAAAAACAATTCTTGCCTTTGCCAGAAAGCGGGAGGGAAAATGCGATCAACATCTATTTGCAGCGGCATTAATACTCGTTGTGCCTTAGGGTTATGCCGCCAATAAGTATTACTCAAGGATAATCAATCAATCAATCAGATATTGCTAACTTCCGCAGTCTACCAAATGCCATGATTAAGTCAAATGCGGTTTCCAGAGCCTTTTATCTTTGCCATGGAATATTTATCGATTTCACATAAAAATGTAAATTTTAATTAATTAGTTAATGGTGGCTAATGTGGCTTTGCATAATGCGGTGGCTTATTTGCTCATGGTTTATATACCACACATCTTAGCACGGTACCGCAAAAAACAAGGTGAAAGAATAATTTTTTTAGTGTCCCGTTTGACAAAAAGGCTGGAAAAACCTTTTAAGAAAGCTAACAGTTGAAAGCACCAGATCCAAATGACACAAACATGAAGAGGCTTATCTTTTGACAAGGTTCGGCTTGCCGAAAAAGCTATGTACGCAACCCTAAAATAAAAGTCTTGCACAAATGGCGGACCGGAGTAAAAATAGTCTAGATGAAAACTGGACTGTCGGTATAGTTCACAAATATCTTATTTCAAGTAGGCTGTCTTAGCTGAAAGAATAGGCCAAACCGAAAGCACATTTTATAGTGGACAAACCCAGTATGCAACCGGAACAAATTTCTGGGCATGTGAGTTAGAAGTGTCCATGATTATGCTTTGCTAAGCTTCAAGCTTAAAACGGGAAGATTCCTTAAAATAATTTATTTATACTTCAACCGGGAATTAAATATGTCATGTAAGTTGAATGTTTTTTGATAAAAAAAAAATAGGTGGGAAAAGTGGCTGAAGTCGGGAAATGACTTGAAAGTGTTTAATATATTAAAATTATATTTCCCAGGGTTCACTAGTGTTCTACACTATTCAGTAATGTGACGCTGTTACATGTTTCTGCGCAAATCTTCCAGTCATTCTTTAATTTTTTGTATATATACTAATTTTTCGAGCTCGGTGGCTCTGTGCATTCGCGTGCACCTAGTGACCGGAGGAGACACACGGGTGCATGGGGTAGATCACCACTATTGCACATTTAGATTTATGGGGTCCGTCTTACGAAGTAATGCAAGAAAAAGTACCGAGGACGCAAAATGTAGGCTGATTGTTAGCTCTAAAAAATGAAATAGCTTTACGCTAATTTAATGCCGTATCTTTGCACAAACGACATGATAGCAGTTATGCACCATGAAAAAATTGGCTGTGTTCTAGAACATGCCATAGGCCTAACAATTTGTATTGCAGTAAAAACTGCAATCAAGATACGTGTTTGCCTTTGTACACTTTTCTAGAATTATTTGCATACACATTAGCTTACATTGCTCAATAGTTTTAGCTTTTACAAGGTCAATGGAGACACAACCAAAGATCAAAAATCCGAAAGCTGCTTCTTAAATGCGCAGCATTTACTAGATGCTGCATGCCGGACGATCTCGGGTATGAGGCACCGCAATTACTTGGCTTTCAGGCTCTTCTGGTTTGCCTGTGAAGTTTTGCAGAATGTTTGCGAAGTACAGGAACACTTCAAGAGCGGCTCAAAATCTCACCGGGACATACGCGCTTACTAATAGAAAAAGTCCAAACTTGTAAATCACAGCATAGCCATACTTCGGGAGATTTTTAGCTGTAATAGTTAGCTGGTAGCTATGAATGGAGTCATTTCTTTAAAAATATATTGAGTCATTATTATGAGCGGTACAGTTACGTGCGGCTAGCGAGATACCACTCGTCTTCCCTACCTATGTAGTGACGCAGATATGTTCGAGCGGAGTTTAAAAATATCCGAATATCGCAATACGATAATAGTGTTTCCTAATATGTTACACTTCCGTTTGACGAACCATTACAGAAGCCAGAGCCCGCAATGGTTTACAATAGATACAGTTAGAGTCTGTAAGTTTGAGTAAAGTCAATTTAGATTTTAAGTTACAATATGCACAATATTAGTTACAATATTCAGTGCTGACCAGTTTTCCTTTGCTGATGAATTTTTCTGGGTAAAATTTGTAGGAATCGGAAAAATTTTCAGGGTCGAAGTGAACCGAATCAATATCAAACAGGATCAAGTTTTTCGCAGGAATGTCGCAACCACAGAGTGTCATAGCACGTAGTCACCTTCAACAAAGGCAAGGTCAAAATAAGAGCCAGTAAGTAAAATTAGATTCGTTGCAATCTTAGTTTACTATATCAGATCGTTATCTGATAAAAGTTGAAATTGATTGACAACAAAAAAATATTTGGCATCTATGCTTGTAGACTGCCGTATTAGTCTACAGCGATAATTAGAGCTATATGAAAAATGCGCCTGTGATCCCAAAATTACAAAAGAGTAGTTTTTTAAGAACGGACTTTGGAGTATATTTACTATAAATATTGCAAGTATTTCTGCAATGAGAATGGCTGCGTTTAAAATAATTGCGGCTGTGAAAGGACGACGGTGAAAACCAATGTCATTCGGTTACGACACCCTCGTGTAGACAAGATATTGGCTATCCTCCCACGAAACCTCGCGGAAGCGACTGGTACGTTTGTCTGTTAAATGCAGCAAATATCCCATTGCAACACGCACCGTAGAGCTACCGGCATGGAAAAAAGCCATGGCGTTTCCGTCAACCAGGGCATTTGAAGGGATATATGAAGAACACGCATATGAAGAAACAAACTTGGGCTAACATTATCAGTGCAATATTGTAAGAATTAACTTAATGTTGATATATTACGTTGTCTTCAATAATTGGGTTGAGCAGTAGCTATGCCCATGCCCCAATGGAGCACGGTAAAACCCTAAATTTTACTAAATGTACAAGCGCATACCTTTACAGATAAAGTCCTTTTCGTTCTCTTGTTCCAAAAATATGGTGGTCTAGATAGTCGCATGGATCCACTCGGTCAATGTTTTTGCCGTGTTTTTCCACTTCGTCAGCCATAAATGCACAGAATCGGTTAGCCATCATCCTAAACATATAACTAAAGCCGATTTTCGACTTGAGTAGAATCTAGAAAAAAAGTGTCAAGTCTTCTATCTAGAAAAAGTGAGTCTTCTATGGCTCCTAAAGACATAGTAGCTCATAGTTCGCTTTGTTAGCAAGCTAGACGATATGCCCCCCCTTTGCGACGACAAGTGGGCATCTTATTTTTGCTATGATTGAATCACGTTGTATCAAATTTTCGTACCCGAAGACTCTCTTCCAATAGCGACATCTTTCCAAACTCAAGATCCCGCAGGGTTATAAGGGAGAAGCATATGTGCTTTTTCCAGAGGCTACCTTCAATGTTGGCAATAGCTATGCGCAAAAATTTAACTGTCCAAATTATTAGCGAAATAGACTTTTACAAGACCTATATATGTAATATGAATTTTTAATAGCAGCGGATGTGCTTTAAAAGAAACTTATGCAAAAGCGTTTTACTTACCGTCAACATGTGGATGAAACTATCGGCTATATATTAAAACTATATACACAAGGTGAATATTTTAGATATAACAGCTAGTTATAATGAAATAGTTATATATAGATAATCATTATAGGAATTACCGAAACGCTTAACTTTACATTCTAAGATGTAGATCTTGATACCAGCACGCCATAATTACGAAGTTATGTTCCACAAAATACCCGGAGGCATGGACATCGAAAAGGGCATGTGAGAGAGATTATTCTTCTTAATAACATATATATATATATATATATATATAAAATGACTTAAAAAATTCCTTATCATCAAAGCTTTGCGGTGGCCTTTCAAGTCTAAGTGTCGAGCCCGTCCACCTACAAATGTATATCACAGGTGAATAGGCTTTCCTTTAAACAGGCCTTTCGGTGACAATTTTTTATAACAAAGAAGTACCCAAACGATTCTTCATTTATTGAAGTATTTATAAGCACATAATCGAACCGTAGTGGTCAACGTTGCCCGATTGCGCCCTTCAACTAAGTCAAAATGTGCTACCGCTTTGAAAAATAAAAGCTTTGACCATGACGTACCTTAATATTAGACACTGTATTGTTTACCTAATTAGAGTTGAGAGTCTAGTGGCTACTAAATCTGAGCGATCCCAAACAAGGTCAAAGACCACAAATTTTTGTTATTTTTTGTAAAACGCTAATTTTCACCACGGTAGTAGGCTTTTGTAAATATCACTATGGAGGCTACTTCAAACGTTATCTTCGAAGTACCACCTCAACTATATTACGCCTTATGTAATCTGAGATCAGGATATTAAAAATATTTTGAACATTGACTGACATCATGCTTTGCGAAAACGTTTAGATATATTAACATGGCGTTTCGATGTAATTTTTTTAATAATAATCATCATATTGGTATCTATATCCTTCTTATATTCGAACCAGTATTGACATTAAACTTATCGAAATTATGTTCTATATCCTTTAGTCTCGTATTACAAGAACCTCTAGGTGGGCTCTAGATCAGAATTACCATTGAGAAAAATTGAGTTTACAATAGTGTGGACAGGTGATAAATAATAGAAAAATATTGCGTAAATCAGATTTTATTTAAAGTGCAGGAAAGTGCTAGAGTAATATACTTAAGGCTATTTACAATAAACTAAGAATTGACATTATAATTAATTAGATTGCAATCTTGAAAGGTGGCAAAGGAAAAGCTCGATACGGAAAGCTGGACGAAGCCGTGCATATTCCATGTTAAGATCATCTATCAAATAAAAATTTAGCGGTCGAACTACTGCGACAAGTACTATGAATCACCAATAAAAGGAAAATTAGGGATTAGCGACCAATAGAAATGAAGTACTTGTTGTAGATTGAAGTTTAAGTTTACCTAGAGAGATGCGAGCAGGTAGAGAAACAAGAAATTTATTCGCTGTAAGAAGTTTCTGTTCGGCAATCCGATGGACAAACTTTTTCAAACTACTTATGATAAATGTCAAAATCGGTTCCCAGCTTTTTCGATAAACAATAACTAAGTTTTTTCACTTAAGCAAACATATTTAACACAATTAAGAAAAAGTGTAATAATTGTACCTGCTTTACACATGTATCACTTGAGTTGATATACAAGGGTAAAGCAATTAGTATCTTTGCAATTGGCACACAAAAGGCAGCGCATACAAAACCGCGCTATTGTCGAATATGTGTGGCACAAAACTAGCTAGCAATCAAATTAACAATCAAGTACAGAACCATGCAAACACGTTTTTTTCTAATTGTGCCACCTTTCCAAGCCGTTTGTAAACCTCTACATTTAGGCAAACTTGGCGCACGTTTATAGCAATCGTCTTTAAAAATAATAAGGTCATTTTAACAATCTTTACTATAACCTAGCGACTTTGGTTGCCAACACATGCTTAAAACAGCTCTCGATTTATTGGACTTGAGTCCCCACGCGCAACTTTACCATACGGATCTTAGAGTTGCCGTCTATCTGGGAAGTGGATTAAATATAATTTTATGAGTACACATTCAAAAAGTTGTGCACAGTTACTGCAGTGAAACAATACTGAGGTATTATTGTACTCATTGACAAAAAATGGCTTACTTGATCGTACAACAACATAGCCATTGAAATAAAATAGAATGCTTATAGATATAAACTATAAATAAACACTAATTTTGCTATTTGGTCTAGTTGAAACCAATCTCGTATTGCATTCTGGTATATTGAAGGCCTTAAATGTTGCGGTCCATGCCCCAGATGGTAAAGCTTTTCCCAAACTTAAAACTCTGATTACTGAACATCTCATACAATTATAACTCTTGTAAATGTATTTTTTTTAAGACCTCGTCTTTAAGACCATCGTCATGTTTCTTAACCGTATTTTCCCAATAAAAAAAGTGTGCCTCCCGATATATATGCATAAATATGTCGCAAGCTGCAACAACGGCACTATACGGCGCTCATAAAACATAGCAGTAAAAATTCAACGCCTTAATAGTCCCATGACCTCTGTATAATCAGATAGATTTACTAAGTTCTCCGAGACAATCACAATTCAAGTGACTAGCTTGCAATCCGTAAAAACAGTTCTCTACTTCCCATACGCTATCTGCATTCTGATTTCCCATAGATTGAAAACAATAGCCAAATTTCTGTTTTAAATAAAATGTCGTTAGCCGATAGCTACCCTAACTTAGATTAATTTCGGTTTCTTTTTCTGATTATGGGCATAGCTGGCGATAAAGATTTTGGATTAGGTTAGACCTGTCTACTTTCCTTTTCTAGCACAAACATGACAAGTAGATATGTTTAATTACGAGCCGTAATAGCTGTTATTCATTATCCTGTTTTTTATATTCAAAATTGACTACCTTCTATACCTTGGCATAAAACCAACCACGATTGAAATAAACGCAGTTATTTCCTGAGAATTGCTAATACGGCCTAGCAGCACGTTGTAACCTAGTAATTCATGCAAAATTAGTCAAATGAAATGTGGAGGTATGGAGCCAAAATCCTAATAATTTAAATATCTCGCCAATGATGGAGCGGAATAAGAAATATAGGAATTGCGCTGATCGTCATTATACCGACTTCGTTGTCAAGTTCACAGGGCATTTTTTCTTTTTTGGAGGGTTTCGGGAATGCCTGATGATCAGCGTTAGCATGAGACTTACAAATCCATTAAAACAATATTTCCCTTTTTCCAGGTGGCTTGAAAAACTTATCGCATTGCTTCAAATTTTCATCCGAAGTTTATTATCCAGGGCATGCTACTGTTAGTATCTGGTCAAAGTGGACAATCTTAACGGCCAGTTACAAATACTTAAATTGCATTCCCTTAGTAGATTACTAATGTTTCATCGCTCTACTTTATACAAACCAGCTTAGCAGAAACTAGTCAACATAAACAATACGTAGACTCACGTTATAACAACTAGGTCTTTGCAGGACAAAACGTACACTCAGTTTTTTAATTCGTTCTCAGTTGATTGAAACTTTCTGGGCAACCAATGAAATTTCCATAAGTTCCTCCAAGTCCAGGATCTCTACAAAAGGATCTGAAAGTAGGCGTCGTAGTTGTCCGGGAGATTATTTGGCGGCAGTGAACCGGGCCGAAGCCTATAATCTAGATACCAAATAAGAAACTTTATGTTTTAACAGCTCATTTGTTTTTAACCTTAGTATATAAGTAAATTGGCTTTATAATTGATTATTCTTCCGTTGTAGGTGACAATTTATTTCGATGTGATTTGCCCCTTGATTCAAACAATTCGTAGCAGCTATAGCGTGTTGAAAAAACATTATGTCATATTTTGGTATCGATCTTGCCTGCAATCAGAACCTATCTGGCTTGGTAGGTTCTCCTCTTCCCTTTCATTAGTTTATTATTTCATTTCTTAATGCTTCTGTATCCGTACAGAAGACAGCCGAACAGATCACATATTTGTTACTTGAGCACGATCGCCAAAATTAAAATATAGATCGAAATTTAAACTTTCAACTTTTTAGATTAGCCTCTTCTCACTTGAGTGTACGTGCCTCTCGTCGGCAACACGCAAAAGGAAACAAACAATAGCTATTCAGTTCGCTTTGCACATTGCTTTTAAAGGTTACGATTTCCTGATATGTGCTACTGATGAGCATCCCTCGCGGCAGTCTCTCTGTGAATGGTGGCCAACGCGGCGGCCAAATGCAAATAGCGTGTTGTCCTACAGCTAACTCCATTTTCAACATCCTCCGGCTGCCGGTCTCCCGCCAAACTGAACGAAGTGGAACGGTTCTCTTGTAGCAGAGAAGTGTGAAGTGCGGGACAAGTGTGGGTGGCCGTGGTACGAACTTAGTGGGTGTAATTTATTCTCTTGTCGTTTCGGCTTCTGTTTGTCCCAACCAGTGTCGTTGTTGTCGATGTCTTGACAGCTCTGTGTGTAATGGTATCCAATGACATGGTTTCGTTGGCAGACACAGAAGGAGAAATAAATAGGGCAAGAATAAATAGGGAGGGTGGTTTGAAGAAGAAAATACAGCGAATGACGGGTGCAATTTTGTTTGGATGCTGTTAACGACGTTCATGTTACTACCGTTGTTGCTGATAGCGATTAACTCGAGATGATTCCCGATTTCTCATGGATAAACGTGAGGCTGACGACGGTAGGATGAAGCGCCATAAAAATTTTTGTAGAACTTACACAAACGCATAAATAAATTTATTACCCTCTATGTTACTCAGCATATTCATGTAATTTATTAGTAAGTGACATTTGGACAGGGATGAACTGTGCAGCCAAAGAAGGCGGAAAGCTATTGACAATGAGTTAAGTTGTATGTCTATGTACAATCTGCATAATTTCCTACGTAGAACTGCACGAAGAAGTAGTTTTGAAGGTTTTCAATTCTAAAAATTAACTTTTTCTGTTTATGATATATCCACTTATATGATATAGACACTCATCTTGTACTTTAAAAATATATGCATACGACTAAGTCCAGGTAAATGAATAAAGCCCAAAAGGCTAACTGCACCATTTTATAAGCAATTAAACGGTCCTCTTCATTGGCATATTGATTAAGGATGGCTAAAGAGTTCCAGATGGCCATCATCAACTAACTTTGTTTTGATTATGCCTATTCTTATATAGCTCTGGACGTGAGTTGGTGTGTATGCATTTGAGCACGGGGGTTGTTTTTATAAACAAAGCTTTGAAATACGGGCCTAACCAAAATCCACTTGGTTTCTAAGTGGTGTCCGTGTGCAGTTCTTTTCCGACACTTCAAGCGTTCTTGTTAGAGCCTAGACAGAAGGATGCAAAGTCTGTTTGCGAGCCCGTGTGCATCACAGAGGTCCACACAGACTCATTATGTGGTATACAGAACAAGAGAGGCTATTGTTACATTGAACGTATACGAATTGATTACAGCCGTTTCTGCGACTTAATAAGATGGTCAGCGAGGAACTACATTGGATAATGTTCACGGCTATTTCCCAATTTATTGAAACTTGTACGGCGATGTCCAAAGCAAAACACTGCAGTGATTGACATAACATACTTCTCTCGTAGCCTAGTCCATATATGATCAGCAGACGCATTTTATTATTGTTGTTGTAGTTGGAATTGCATTGTCTTAGGCGTCCTTATGACATACCATCAACGGATAACCGAGCCGAATAAATTATATATCGTGACAATACATTTTACCCTACGGCCGTAATTGGTACTAGATGAGAACTATTTTTCTTGACCTTTTTTCTGCGTTTCTAACGTCGAATGCATCTTGAGTATGCACCTCGCTGTAGCTGGGGGAAGATAGGAGGAGTTGGGTTAAAGAATTATAAAAGTTGTGTTGCTCCACGTGTTAATAAATGAAAGAATACGGCATACACGCCGACCGGGCACCAACAGAATGCTACGAAGGTATTCACTCGTATCAAAAACACGGAATATTTATAAACAATGCCATAAAACCTGAGAGTAAATGACTATAAAATAACGCCACACAAACTATCATTTAAAAATTATGATATGAAATGTAGTCTACCCTTCAACCCATCGTGGTTTGGACTCTTTGACAATTTTTGTCGACCCTTTTAAAATAAATTTTACACCAACGATCCCTTCGCCGTTGGCGCGCCTAAAACTAAGTTTCTAAAAATATTTTTCTTTACGGCTGACCACCGGCCCACATTTAACGTCCAGGGTAGCACTTTTCGCATTACTTCGTAATACAAACTTCATGTAAATATAAATGTGCACCGGCGAGGATCGACCCCGCGCATTTACGTGTCCTCCGGTCGCAAGGCGCATACGACTGCACCAAGCCACCGAGCTCGAAACTCTAGGAAACTCTAAGACTCTAGGATCGCTGCGTCACCAATCAGTCGGTCACCCTGTACTCCTCCAAAAGCAACTCGTCCACAGCAGGCGGTACAGCAAGGTGTAAGGTCTCTTGATAGTCAGCTGTGAAGGCTGGCCGTTCTACCGAGGGTTTCAACCAAGGTCGATGAGGAGTCTCTATTGGCTCTTCGGCTTCGCGGACTTAGCAGCACTTCGATATTGTCTGCGGGGCTCCCTGTTGCCTGGGGTTCAGGCATATTATGGCGTCTGTCATTGACTAGACAAACAGGCTTTATGCACGTGATCTCTACAATAAAAAATAGATAAAAAATATCTATAAAAAGGTTTTTATTAACACGTAGCAAATTTAAGCATTGCATTTGGAGAGCTCTGCGGATCCATGAAAAACAAAAAAAAGTAAAACAAATTTCTGATCCATTGACTTCGGTGCAGAAGCAGTGTGTCTTGCTAGCATAAAATACTCCTTATGTACAATCGTTGCCAAAATATACACCTAGACAAGCAAAAGATGTTTAAACTTACAAGTTGATTTTGGACTAAGCTTCGCATGCAGCTTACAGAAAAAGTAGGTTATGAGTACCACATTTATTGTGCATTGTTTTTTCACTGTACAGACTAGAGCATCTTAAATGACGCTCACCATACTCTCAGAGATTCTTATTTTTCAGTTACTGTCCAGTATCACGCCTGGGGCGCCGCAGGTATTATAGGTTTCGTAGCAACCTACCATCGTGGGTTACATACGTGGTACAAACATTATGTACTAATAATATTTATTGTACAACTAAAAAATTCGTTAAAGAATTTTCATGGGATGAGCTTTGCCTGAAATTGCTAAAAATTGCTAAAGGTGCATTTTTACTAAAACTTTAGTAATGTAAAGGGTACAGCATATACTCTCGTAGGACAAACATTTCGTTTTCTTCAAGTCAATGAAAACTATGTGCGTAAAGTGTTACTCCCTCCTATTCTTCTAAATATCTTTCTATTCCCTGCTGCGAGATAGAAATTATGGGTAAAGGTGGGAAATGCGTATAGAGAAGTTTACTGGAATAACGTGCAACCAGCGTTCAAGCGGAGAAAGCAACTAATATGTGCTGGCTATAACGCCTAGGTTAACTTCACGTGCAGATTTTGAAACAACGGCTGGTACAGGAATGTATGCTCTCTTTTCGCATGCATGTAAGTGAATATGCGCAAAGGTGTGAGAAGGCTATTTTAGGAAAAGTGTACGATACTAAGGAAAACAACTCTTAGAATGGAATTTCCCATAAAATGTTATAACGCCAGAAAGGTGGAGAAGATACGAAAAGCTCATTTAAAATTGTGAACTATTGTAGATATTCCAATTCTACGGTAGACCGTTAGAGGCTTACCCAGTTTTTCACAAGGAAGGATAATTCAAATAATCTATTACGATGGACACCCAAAGAAAGACATGTGCTTATCACTAAGCCTCAAATGAATGCTTGTCACTAATTCCCTTTTTTATATTTTTTTCTAATTTGCATATGTATGCTTATCATTAAATTACCTATATGAAAAAATGTGATTTTTCAAGGACAATGCTATCACTACGTAATCAAGGCGAAGATGGATACATAGTTTTTGGACTCAAATAGAAATGTATGCTGAGGTTCTGATAAATTACACATTCACACATATCTGGAACAAGGCCACGGCGCTCACTTTTAAAATCAGCAAGATGCTCTCAAGTTTGTGAAGTCGAAATTTTTTCGAATACAACTTTAGTGTGTAGTGCAGACGCAGACACGTCTGATCGTATTCCTATTTCGTACGTACATGACTTTGCGAGCATAGCGAAACAAGTGTATCGTATATATATATATATATATATATATTGATGGTATATTTGTTGCGCTATCCTCGTAGTTATAGTACGTACGAAATAGGGATACGGCTAGACGTTTCTGTGTTTGCATTATACGTTAAAGTTCTAGCCGAACAAACTTTGATTTCACAGGTTCTAGCCTTTCAAGCAGCTAATTGTATTGCCTGTCTGGCACATGTGTCGATATCACATGTAGCAGCCACTTTGATATTTCTCAACGACCAAATCGCACTCTGAAAACACGCTGATATATCTAACACGCATATGACGTGATGTCGTTTTCATTGCATCATTAATATATTAAGTATACGTCACGTCAGCTTTCAGTACATAATATTTATTTAGTCAAAATGTTTTAGGGGCTAGTAAAAAAGTACACAATACAATTAACTTAAGAAATCAAGCAAGAAATACCAATTATGTACATGTATCAACAATCAATACCCTTTTTGGACGGCATAAATTACATAATTCCAGCCATATTTTATTGTCGAATAGGGTAATTATCATAAAATCTGTAAAAGGTGAGCTGAAATTATTAAAGTTACATTTGAACCACATTAAGAACATTCATATGGGAAGGTATCGAGCTAAGTTTCACATGCTTGTTAGTTTTTAAAGAAACGAATATATTCAAGCTCCCTTTCAGCGCTTCTCCAAAAGCCAGGGGATGGAATACAAATAGAATCGGAGCGCTCACCAGTGTATAACACCAAAGCGGAGAGTCGACTGCGATTTAGAGCATGATTTCGCGCCTATAGAGGCCATCTGGCAATCAGTCGTCTGTCCAAACGATCCAGCCTATGCACTCACCAGCTATAAGACGCACAAAAGCAGACAGGAAATTCTCGGATTGGAGTGAACCAAAGGCTAGGAAAGCCAATTTCGACATCACAAAGTCTTCCAACAGCGTAATTGGATATATTGGATTGATGTAAAGCAGACAGCGGCCTTCCATTTCTCCTTCTGTTAGATTCGAGGTATTGGATCGGCAATTGCATGACACGTTTCAGCTTCTCACTCGCTTCACCTTTTCTGGTGTCATCTGGAAGAATAAACTGGATAATGCACCTTCGTGAACTCTACTCCAAGAAAGGACTACCTCGTCTAGGTTTTTTTATAGAACAATAAGGTGTTGCATGGAATCACCACTTATTGGAAACATCAAGGTATAAAAACATATTTGATTGCTTTAAAGCACTTAATTTAAGTACAGAGTCGAATTTTTTGATGAACCCTTATTAATATCAGAACCAAGGCACAAATTCTTGGTTCTTTATGTTTTTCTTTATCGTTTTATAAACAGACACCGTTACGTGATGCCGGTGGCGTGTCGCCGATTATCTTATGAAGGCACGCATAATAAAGCATGGAGCGGAAATTATTGGCCCTCTCACGCAAGCACACAGGTGCACCTACATAATTATTCATGATGACGTACACACAATTTCTAACGTTATGGTAAAATTGGATTTATGTGATCGCTAACCCAAATGCCCCATAAGTGCAAGTTGGCGAAGATAACGCCTACTTAAACTTTGTAAAATCAAAAGCTTCTTCTAAAAACAACATCTCTTATTCGACAAAAATCGATAGTGCCATTAGAACTCAAGGTGAAAACAACAGCTTAAAGGGGAACCAACGAGGGTCATCTTTTGCACGCAGACTTGCAATATTAGGCTTTGTTGTCGAGTGGTAGTAACTACTTCTTTAGTATCGTGCTGCACGTTAAGTGGCACGCTCCTTCATTGCGGTTGGGCGCGCCTAGTATACCAGACACCAGGTCATTCTTCTACCAGATATAACTGACGTATCCTGTTTTCACAATAAACAGTGACAAATGCCTGAGCTTGTTGAAGTATCAGCTAGCGTTATTGTTCTATAACTTGGTGTTTAATGAATGCTCACATGTTTAGAGACAGTAACCCATTCGTGCTATAGTTATATAGTTACTATATTATAGCTATTTCACTTTTTTATATATATATATATCAGAACAGACTGAGGCACCCCTTGCATTCGAATAAGTTCAACTTGATCTGGCTGAGAACAGCAAACCGACTCTCTATCAGTTCTTCAATGTATCAAATTTTGTGACTAAATGTCGTGACGGTTTATCCGAGCCCTCCGACTATGAGATACGCGTTACGCCGCTGATGTGTAACGATGAATACTTGTTACCTATTCTCTATAGACTGACAGCGTCTGATCCAGATTTTGCATCTAATCCCTCCACATGCTTTTTTAATATTTTAGAACATACCACCCTGTTAGTTATAGATTAGAAAACTACATCATATGCAAGTCATTAGGTCAATAATGCCGTGAAATTCATTGTCTGCCTTTCTCAGTACACGATATTTCATAATACCTTTAAACGTGTGGTTTCGATACGCTCTAATTATTTGTTTGCTTATGACTGAAATTGTCCTTTATGCTAGTAGGTCATTTAATTAACTACATATAATTTTTTAGTTATTGGAGTCAGTTACTAATTACTTACCATATTTATCTTGGCCAACAAGCTTACGGAAGCAGCATATCCAAAGTATGTCTCCTAAGAAGTAAGACATTTCGCCAAATGTACATGTCTCCCAATGATTATCCAGTTCCATCGGTATAGATGGACATGATACTTTTGTTGTTTATATTGCATCATTATGTACTGCAATATGCACCATTGGCACCAACGTATTTACTGACAGTCCTGTACTGTTAGTAAGTACTTATTAATATTACCCATTACTTGTTACTCATTAATGTCACCTACTACATTACTTGTTATTCATTAATGTCACCTACTACATTACTTGTTACTCATTAATGTCACCTACTACATTACTTGTTACTCATTAATGCTACCTATTACATTATTTGTTACTTATTAATGTTACTTACTGATATCACTGTACATTTTACTGTAACAGACGTTGGCTGGCTATGCCGCTGCCAGAGCAAGCTGCTGCTCATTGGAGCTTTACATACGTTTCCGCTACGCAGGAGCGTCGCCGTTTTTCTCGTTCTCGTCACTTTGTTCAAATCGCGTAAACTGATTGATAGCAACTGCCGTCGTCGCTTCTCACCATTTTCGTGGCTAGAGGAGAGCCTGGGAAGCTCAAGAGACAAAACGAACACTTTGCTGTCGCTTGCACAGAGGGACGTAATGGACTCGCTCGCCTTTATACAGACGCGCATAAAAGCTTGCTTAGAGCTTGTTTAGCCCTTCTCTCTTCGGCTTCTCTTTCAACCCGCTTCCGACCTGCTCGATAGATATCCGAGTACAACATATTATATTACATCGTCATTTTTTGCCGCTCCATTATTAAGCCATGCTAAAGCAAAAAACACTGGTACTTTAGTACAACTCTAGGAGCATCACCAAGAAAAGAAGTTTTAACTTTTCGCATTAATTCTCTGAATAGCTGGAATTATAGATGTTATTATTTTAGTAGCTATAGTTTTCACGGTATTCAGAGCAGTTCGGTATATCGCTCGTCCCACGATACCGCTAGAATTAATTTTTCAAACAAATAGCAGGCTCCAGGTACCTTTTCAGAACGATAGATTTGTTCGTCTGCTATAGTGCTGTTGCTACGGCAATCGATTCAGCTGTGTGACCCCAAATATGTACAAGATACGCATAGAACCAAAAATTAACGCATGTTACAGAGCCGTAAAGATCACTTGTTCACAAAGATCACAAGTTATTTTTTTGTTTACTGACTTCATTGTAAACATCTTGGCTTTTTTTCATCTATCCTAATAGTCTTCTTTCTAGTATTCCTAATGTGTTTGCCTTGTGTTTGGCATTTACTGTAGCCACCCTTTTTGCTGCAACAGCGTCTATATCCACTATCTTGAACAGGTGACCTACAAATAATACGAGCAATCATTCGGTTGTTTTCCAGGCAGGTCCTTTATGCATTTCAATCATTCCTAGTTTTGAATTTGTTCGCAAATAAACGTGTAGAAGGCCCTAAGTTTCCTGACAACTCTATGACGATTGTGCTGTTTCCGACGATAAATGAGTTATTTTTACCCTGTTATAGTTCCTGCTCTACAAGCTTAAATCTATGGTGGTACGATACGTTTGTGTAAACTCGATTGCTTTGCATAATATAATAAAACAAGCTTTTGTACAACTGCGCGACCTGCATTCATAGAAATATATAACCGAACATACACCTTATAGAAATATTGATAACTGCGGCATTGATAGAATATGCGATAACTATCTTCCTTATTTCATGTTCCATTCAAGTGCCCATGGGAGAGGGCATAAAACAGATTTTTTTCAATTTGATAATCAATGTTCGCCAGAAAATATCCTTTGTGCCACGTTCGTTACACCATTAACTGCTAGACCAGGAACGCAATCTCTTTTATTCCATATAGAAGTCAGGCTAGTGGAGTAAACAAATGCATTTTTTAGTCTAATGAACAACAGTTCACAAATTTTGCCGGCGTTTTTCCTAATAGTAATGTAGATCGGGTTTTGACACGAGTTTTGTAAATGAGCTTAGGACTCGTGAAGTAAGTTCAATATGAGCGTGAGCTTAACAGCGGTTTTCTGAGACACGCTTAGTAGAGTCGAAAATATTTTTAGGGCAGACAATTAACCATCCTTTAACGTCCACACAATTTGTGGCTTCTTTTGCTGTTTTAACCAATAATATCCCCTTCACTGATTACAATATTGTTTTACGCTGGCATCGAATTAAAAGCACATATAGCTTATTTAAATTATGTATACATATAAGTATTAGACTACGTAAGTTACCACATACGTAAATAATTGTAACACTGTTTACACTGATATCGAATCAACAGCCCATAATGGTTTATTTAGGTGACGTGTACATACACTATTGAATTATGTAAGTTATACTTTTCAAGAGCAGCAAATTGAATAAAAAAACATTTAGTATAATTTAGGGAAATAATTTTTTGTTTCTTAGAGAAGCGTTAAGCCTCAATTTTATTCAAGCGATTAAACTTTAAAGCTGGACAACTTTGCCGAACGTAGTATTATTAGATGCACAGAAAAGCGTCAGTGTATTCAATTGTTTTGTATTTAAAGGTCTACGCGACTTTCTTACAGGTAGCCGAAAGCTTCTAGTGACGTTACTATATCTACGGCTCTATTGTTTAGTATGCCTTCTCTCCAAAGCTCTCGAACGGATATATATTATTTTATAGATAAACAATAGGGTGAAGCTTTGAATTATAGACTATCACTATAATTATGGTATTGACTTCTCAGAATTATCTTCTTCAAGCACTTTTTGCATGCTTACATGAAAACTCTACGGCTTCTGACAAAATTTGGTACACTCACATAATCAAGCCAAATAAGGTGTTGTTCACTGTAAATTAAACATATTCAAATTGTTTACAACAAAGATATAGAGACCATTTTTACATCAGACCAGGCTTTTTACATCAAATCGCCTCGCAACTCGAGACCATTTCGAATTTAGGCGTTCTCAAGCTTTTTTAAATCAGTGAAAACGGAGGACATGCGTCTTGACTGTCAGTAAATGACCAGGCGTATAAGTGACTGATGGAACCGCCTAGTGCTTCGTGCGTACCAGGAAACGTCTATATCAGGTGTTTTGGAATGAAAACCTAAAGGCTGTAAAAAAGTTTGAGAATACCAAGAATGATGCTTCAAACTAAACCAAGCTGTAAAATAATAGACGATATAAATTTACGATGGAACTTAACAAATTGTGTGCAAGGAAGCAATGGGCACAGCACCACTCTACCAATCGCGAGGTCTACCAATATGCACAGATGCATTCCTAGACAGTTAGTGTCTAGGAATGCATCTGTATAAAGTGTAACTTTTAGTTTAAAGCAAAACCTAAGCTCTATTTCCATTGATTATTTCAGAATTTCCCAACGTTGATACGTCGGCTCTGAAAAAGGTCAAAGGAATTTAGTTGAACTATGGAGATAGGATTTGGAAAGTGAAATCACAGTTTCTTCCTAAAATAAAACAGCAAAATACGTTACTAAATGTACAATGCGGATTAGGATAGAACACAATGAACTGATAGAGGTTTGAATGTGTGCTTTAATACCTAATAGCGTACGTTCAGCGATCACATGGCGATTGTTCTAAAAGCAACATTTTCCATCCCTCGTTTGGCAGGCAAAAAGGATCTGCCTCGCCGTTTGGAGGCGTTTAATCCTTTTGCCTGTATGATTTATATAATGGTTTATGCGCTTCTTCATAGACCATAGGGTTTCGCACGTCACGGCGACAAAAAGTCCCTGAGAGCAACATATGGTGTTTCATATTTTCTTGTCCACTACTGCTTGTAGCTTAATTACATAAAGCCATCCCCGCAGCTATCCAGTTAGGACACAGTGTATTGTACTAAACTCTAGTCGATACACTAAAAAGGTAAGATTGCTCATCGTTTAATTTCATCTAGTTGGCACATATAAGTGTCCTAGATCAAACAAGAAGCTAATTCTAATCATTGCCTCATAGGCATCGTTCTTATTGACGTATAATAGCTATGCTCATCAAGTATAGTATATATTGCACCTCAGTTCCTTTAGCACGAGTGTCCATTCCGTGTCTCAACTTTTTCAGAACCGAGGAAACATAGAAGTCACCCAGCACAGTTGGCATTCCTTAGAAATTTATAACAAAAACATAATACATAACAATGCGAGGTAAATACGTAATCTAGTTTATCGATATGCCATCAAATAGAGACACACGCAGATCAAATCTGAGTGCACAGTCTTGTTGATTCACGCAGTGAACCATTGTCGAAAGGATAGTTATACGTTCATCGCAGTCGAGAAGCGCAGTAAATTTAGCAGTCGCTTTTTTGAAGATGTTGAGCCGAATTCATTAATCGATAATGCACGATGCATCACTGAAAGCATCTTTGTGACTCTACTGAGTTCGCTAGAATCCAATTGAATTGAGAATTATTCTGAAATGCATACGCTCGCTACGCACGCGCATAGGGTTCACTACTCGATTGGAACCAGAGCTGCTTATACCGCACAGAAACATCCTACATACTTACCTGTATCGTTGTGAGAGCTGTCAAAACAATACAACTAAAAAGATAAACGCATTTATGTTGCTAGTGAGTACCGTACTTTTCTAAACCACTTGCTCATTAATATATGGTATTACATCGAATGATCTTATATACGTTCATATTCGAATGAATATGTAGTCTCATATGAACAATAAAAATAACTGTTTTTTCAGATGTGCCTCTATGAACCCTTGACACATTTCGATATGTTGCACAATAACTCTACGCAAACTATTTACTTCGTATATCAGCCTAAATTTGAATTTACAAACATAGTTTATAATACGAACAGAAAAATTTTAAATATTAGCATTACTACCAATTTTTTATACATTTTTCTAATAGCAGTGAACGCACTCGACCAAACGCGAAAGTATCCGCGAATCTGTACCATGAACGGCAGTTTTCATTGAATTTATCGGGGGCCTAGTAATTAAAATTTATTAACGTGCCAAATAAAATACTGTTAATTATTTTTAACAAGGCTGTCTCAACCACTAAGAGCCTGCGCTTAGGATTTATGCGCCATGTTTATTGATGAATACTAATTAACACCAATATCGACTAATTTATTATACATTCGTCATTTCGCCAATGTATACGAGCTGGAATCGACGGAAGTTTTACGATGCCGCACCTAAAACAACTTCTGCGTACAAATTATATTTGTATATGCGTAGTTCCGTTACAGGCTACTTCAAGATGGGCCAGACCCTCTTTTTGTGCGCAAGAATGATCAAATAAGTGAGAACACGTTCCAGTAAAACTCTTTCCAGTATAACCTCTCAAAACTAAAGTTTCTTTAATCTCATTTCGCCCACTGAATATAAAATGTGCGTATGTACGCACGGCAGCAGTGCAGCCGTAATAAACTTGCATCGTCTGCGGGTGTCGAAAACCAGCCGTTACATTGAAAACTTATTGATCCAGAGTTATATAGAATAAAAACAAATCTATCCGTTCGCGACAAAGATCTAGTGAAAGCAGCTAAGTCATTTTGGACTTCGCTTCATGGGATCCTTCGCTTTGGCTCCTACAAAATCACATATGTACAACTTAGGCATTCTCAACATCACCCGCTGCCACGTCGTTTCAACACTGTCAAAATGACATTATACACTATTAGTATATAAGATCATAATGAGAGAGCACGGGTGCGAAGTAAACAATGGACGTAGCGTTCTCCTGTGTCATCTAGTTGCCCACTCGTAACCAGGGAACCGTTTGCTACAATGTCATAGTTTCTTGTACTCTGTCAATTAGTGTAGCCTCATTTTATAGAGAAATGCTTACATTCTGGCAAGCTTGATGACAACCAGGCTAACTAAGCTAAGGCTACACGATTCGAACTGACGATCGTCAACCGCTCGTACCTTTGGCTACTAAGTATAAGATACCCATTCTGTCTGTATCATGTTCGTTACAATTTTAACAGTCCTAACAAGATTCAAGCACATGCTTTTGCACGTGCTTGCAATTGCGATTTTGCGAAACTACCCAACATACAATGCATATAGGCAAAGTGATAGAGTAAAAAGTAAGCACCCAAGCATTATGTTTGATGTTGAGATACTGAGTTGAGATATATACACTAGCAAGTCGCACACGCGTTAACAAGTTTAGGATTGATTAAGAATAACATATGGTCAGTCAAAATCACTCAAGTATTTAATTTGAATTGGCTAAATGCTATGCTTATCATTTTTTTCTTAAAAGTCAAGGGAACATAAAAGAATCCGACAGTAACTAAAAAGTGACGGACTTTTTAAAACATTCAAAAAATGACTTTTTGTTGAGATTTATTATTTCCTTTGGTCAGGAAGCTATCATCACGACAGTTTGTTTAAAATCTAATTGGAGTGTTCAACAAGTTTAGTATATAATTTGTATGGGTCATAATTATTTGTAATCTTTATGTATTCAGATATATTGTTATATCATAAAAATGGTGTGTACAAGATTTTTCATTCCGGTTTGTTTCAAGGTAATACACATACAAATGAATATTTTGAAAAAAAGAAGCACCCATTAAGTGCTCATGCAGAAAACACGCTCTACGAGGGTATTAATTATTTCTTCACTGGTTTTGAAGTGTGAGTGGTTCACAATATGCAATATGAAAATATGACAATGCAATATGAGTTCTTCCAAACAACTCAAACCAGAAGAAACAAACTAGGTTAATGCATATTTCCGGTAGATAAGATCCACTTATGAGTGTATACCATTTCTTCAAATAGCAGCAGACCAAGCAATGGTCTTAACAAGAAAAAAGGCGGTTCTTTAGCGAGTAATGGCTTCAGTTTTTTACCTTTGAATATCGAAATTTCGGTTCATTCTGCGGACTAAAGAATGCGTTTGAAATTAACTGAAATCCCCTCAAAAGAGCTATCGATATCAAGATTAGTAACGTGAGTGTAACTTATACAGACGAGTAGAGGATTCTAAAGTGGTGTCTCTGCTCTATAGTTAATAAAGAGAAGTACCGCTACAATGTACTACAAGAAAGTCGACTTTCTGCTTCAAAAATTAACGTATGGCTTCAAAACCACTTTTTTTAGATGGACCTAATATGCGATTTTCATATTAATTATTGTCTTATATTTAAACCCGTATTAGTAGCCACATGGCACAGAGAGCTAAGTTTAAAGGCTTGGTGAGGACGCGCTGCCTTTTCGTAGAAGGAGCTTAGCTTACGGTAACAATTCTCTCTTATATAATTTGTCCGCGGCTATGTCTAGCCGCTTCTTATGACCAAGTGACGTTTCCCTTACGTTCCCTAGAGTGTATATAGACCTAGTAAGATTGTTCAAACAGCATGAATTAGCCCTAGCCCGAAGGCACATTCTTGGATGGTACGCTTGCTTGTGCATAACCTGAATGTAAGCATGAAAAAGATCATTTACGCTAGAAATGCAGATCATGGTTTCAAGTACCAACTCATGAACGAAGTAGGATAAGGCGCAAGTATAATTTGGACGCGGTTAGCACGAATGTTTACGAAAGCAGGATCGAAAGCAACTTACAACATCAATGTTCAGCTTTCAGTCCAGTATATGCTGATGAACAGTGTTCTATTAGATGGAGCGAAACGAGCTGTTTGGTAAAGGAACAGATTCACATCGATTATTTCCTCGAGAAATCATCTGGGATTGACAAAAAGCTAGTCAAGGGGGCGCATCGACATATGCACACACTTGACAACACTGAGCAAAAGTACGATTTAAGGGAATATAGCCTGGTAATCGGGCAGCGCGAAACATTCAATTCTGTCTCACTTAACTTCTTTGCATAATCTAATTAGTGCTTAGCGAACAAAGCCAATACGTACATCAATAAATGAATAAATAAAGTTTATAGTAGATGACTAACAACTTTCAATTGACATAAATATAGCTTGTTCCATGCAAGCTACTATTTAAAATGGTTCTTGTAAACGACGGACTGAGGCTTTGTATTTGTTATTCTTGACTTGAAGACTTTTAATCTGATTCATTCACATCTTTAATATTAAAGGCCAATAGAGGCATATTATACGTAAGTGAATCCTATGCCGTTTTCCGTTTCACGCACCTTAGCGACCAACATATCACAGTGTTGGAGACGCTTAAATTACTAAGCAAGCACATGGCGATAAAGTGGATAGAATATACATAAACACTTGGAAATTTTAACCTGCATAACTATTAAATTTTTGGAATTTGCAAGGTTAGACCGCAAATGCGTTCGCAAAGCTTTGACCGCAAACTAAACATGCACTTACAATTTCAATTCCATACTACCAATAGCGCAGACTATTACCTATCACGCTTATCGTTTCACGGTAGTTTCAATCACTCAGAAATTGTTCACTTCACAGCCAAGTACATAAATTCTAAACTGGTTGTGCTATCGCTCTATCTGCATGGTATCACTTTATACTAGCTAGCTGCACTATAATGTCCTCACATCAACGTGGTGAATAATTTTTCAGCGCGATATTGATGAGTGCGTGAAGGTAGGTTAGTAGGAGATTAGATTAGAGTAAGCTTTGTCAAATTTCGCCTTTAGGTCTGAGTTGTGTTGTCATTGGGTTTATGTCGTGCCATCAATCGCTGTCGTTCGTTTTTCGCTATTACACTGTTAGACACTGTGCCCTTCTTCTCAGAACGTATCAAAACCAGGGGCATCACCCAAATCAGGACATGCTGGCCATGACACGTATCCAATCTTCGTACATTGAATTCTCTGGAAAAAGCTTCTCCCGATGGATAAAACAGGTGCACTCGTTCGGCCGGCTGTCGTGTTCGTGTCTGTCTATTCGCTGTTCTTTTTTATTCCGTGTTGCCCCTTTTGTGTGAACTCATTTTTCGGGAACTCGGGTCATTCCTCACTCACTGTGAATATTTTCCTTAATTATAGGCCGAAAAATTCTTAAAAAAGACAAGTTCGTATTTTTTGCATATAAACATATTAAATACACGGTTTTGTACATGAAATCGTGTACACGCATTTTTAGCTATGTGGCTGTTGTTTCAAATACAAGTCAATTCCCATGAATATTTGTTTCTATGTGATCTAAAAATGATTTACAATATACACATAAAAAGTAACTATAATCGACATAAATCTTGCTGCCAATAAATTAACTACGTCGGACTTTCAAAAGGCAAATAAAAATATCTCAATCACAAGCAATTTTACAAATGCTCAAAAGAAATACAGGATTTCATCATGTATAGGTATGCGTGAGACGTATTTGCTCTAAGATCGATTTATATTTTTTAAAATGCGTGTTTTTTCAAAACTACGCTTAATTTGCACATAATAGGGACCATATATTGGAAATAAGGATATGTCAGTAGACATTAACTAAAAAATTTCAAGTACAAAGGGCTCTGCGTAAGCAACAACTTAAGAATTTTAAAAGATCTAGTTGAACTAAAAATGTCGTTTGTATGGCATTGAATTTAGTTCAAGTAGAACTTCTATTATTTTATTTATAAAGCTGAAAATTCATATGAAATGTACTATGCGCTGCTTAAATATGTGCTGTCACCCCAACTGTTATAGAAAGAATTTGTCCACTCATTTTTCCAAGGACACATTTGAAATTTCGATACTTGTCTAATACAGTTTAGCATATGAATATAAGAGAGTTCCGCGTAACCTCTGTCTACATAGAGGAATTGCAAGAGCCAAGTGAGCGACACCTATATTTTCCAATCAACAAAAATACCATTTTGTCATTATCCTTGCAGTACAAGCACAGTAATAGACAATTGAGAAAATGGACCGGAAAATAAATCAACACACTATATTTAGCTCATTACGCAACTATATGAAATTGGGATTAAAATAGTCTTCAACAAAGTAGCCAAACTTTAGCCTCGGGCAGGAAGCGGCTCTTCGTCGACTTCCGATTATACGACAATCCACATTTTTTCCTTTTCTCTACCGGACCGTACTTACGGATTATTTAAGGATTTCCGTGCGGCACCACGGGCCGAGTCGATACAAAACAGGTTTGACATGGTCTATGGCAAGCAAAAGTTTTTCTGATGATCTGTGTGGTTTGAAGAGAGCGAATGTGGAATAGTTTGTTCAAGACTTGAAGATAAAATTCATGCGGGTTCAAGGGCTTACAACAATGTGTATGACCGTAGATGCTATAGTTTATTATTGAAATAATATTTCCAATGCGACAGAGAGAGGCGGAAGCAAAAAGGAAAACTAACACCGTAATAACAGCAGAAAACTTACCACTGGGTGGTAATTATCATATTACATTTGCGTTAAACAGCATTTCTCAGTACGATGTGATGTAAAATACTCCCTCTCAATGTAACATATTTCATAATTTTCATATATGCACATTTTTACCTGCCCCCTGATTTGGCCTCTTGAGTATACTCGTGCCACATTGTCTCGTCATCGATGACCGTTTTTCGCCCAGAAAAAGCTTAGGCTGCACTTACAAATACAGACCTGATGTAATCTAGTTGCCTGCTTGAACTGGATTTGAGTGTGTTATTGAAATTGGCGCAATTAGTATATTACCTGAAGAAAAGTTATTTGTCCGTGCTGTCCTGTGACGACACTCCCCTCAATATACTCATGATTGACACTACTTAGGATGTTTATTAGGGTTGCTGTTCTGAATCACACAACTCTTCATTTTTCTTTTGTGTTTTTGTCATGCATCATGTTTAATCATGAAGCAGTGCAAAAACGGGTGTTAAATGACAGTTGAGCACGTATGAGCGTACTCCAAACGTTTGTTAACAGAATTTACATGATTGCACTGTCCAGCTATCCAATCTAACAAAGAAGTTTGACCAGGTAAAAACATCTAATTCTTTAAAAAATCTGTTTTGCCAATGCTCTTTAATAAGTCAAGAGATACCGCAGATTACTATATTCGTCCATGCTTACACGGTACACTTCACTAGCTACTTGGACTTCACTCTAATCCAGTATAATGGCCTAATATGCACTCTGCAGAGTATTAAATTATAGGTCGGGACAGAAACAGGTTACATTATTATTGCGCAATCATCGTTATTACTGCACATTTCGAACTATTTTAAATGCGCATATGTACATATCAACAATTCTTACGCAAGTGCAGATTTACAATATAGAAGGTGCAAATTGTAAATATCTTCGATTCAGCATGCGTACTCATCCAGTTTGCTACTAGCCACAAAAAACCACTCTGTTTAGACGTGACCGTATTTTGTTTTTACGAACAAAAACCGGAAAACCTCTCACTGCCGACTCCACTTTCCTTAGTTAGCTCATCTCTTCAGACCGAGACCCGTTTATTTAGCCCATGACCGAATTCTCCTTTATCACCCCGTGCCCGACCCCTTTCGTGTGTTAGAGGTCGCTATCGATGCTAACCCGTTCCCTGGGTCGATTCCCTTATGATTACATCGCTTTACGCTACGCCAATTTGTTGTTGTGCAGAATCGTCGACCTCCCCTGTGCCAGGCCGAACTAAGAAATGAAAGGAAAAAAGTAGGCAGAAGTTGGGTTGTGTAGCTGTGTTACAGCTGTGGGCCAAGGCGGCCAGGAAAAGGGGGCGGTTTGTACCACTTCTGTGGCTCCGCCTTCAACCGCATCGGAACGTCGTTCCTATTTGCTCGCTCGCCTGTTGAGGTTTTCCATTTGCAGATCGACAAATGTCATTCGCTTGGTCGAGTTTCTTGGGGGTGGTCTCCATGGGTCGCAATGGCAAAGGCGCCGAAAAGGGAATCACGCTCGCCTGCGTTCTATCGAAGCTTGTTGCAGACTAACGTGGCCAAGGTACTCGTAGTGTAGCATCCGTATGACAAGCATCAGGTACGACGCTGAAATGACGTACGAAAAAAAAGAAAATAATCTGAGGTAGCTTCTGTCGCTGCGAGGAACATTTGCACAGGCGCACCAACATCAGTGTGACCAACTCTTGAATACATGACCGTTTTTTGAACTGCATCGTCTGAAGTTGAAGGACAGCCTCTATTGAATGCTGCTTTTATTTGGCGGTTAGCCTTATAATTAGGAGAAGGACCAGTATGGTTGAGAACCAGGGAAAACTAATCTCCAACTATTTAGGCGCAGCCACTCTTCTACAAAATATGTGAAATTGATAGTGGATAGGGATCGTTTGTGAGCTGTTCAAAAGGAGGTATATTGAGACAGAATCGGAAAATATCGCAAAATTCTGTTATAGTGTTGTCTACTGCTTGGCGATATAAGTCTCAACATAATGCTATCATTTTAAAGCAACAGAACATTTGCCAGCATGAATGTAGCAGTCGAAATGTTATATATTCGATACGACATGGATTTTCTATAGTTAGATTATTTTAAAATAAATTGCTTTTAATTCCTCATAGATTTACATATTCAGGTTGGATAAGATCGGCCCATTTCTGACAAAGCAAAAACTATGTATACAAATGTATCAACTCGAAACGACCACAAGCAGCTTGGAGACTAGACGCTATAGATGGCACTTATGTTAGACCACTGAATTACGTTATTTCAGCTTGGTTTTATATTCATGGTCCGAATAGGTCACCGGGTTCACAATCGGCCACTGTACCTTTTCATTCGTAGGAAACAGTCAACGCTATATAGCCTTTGAATGAATGTGGAATTGGGTGCGTATATATATGAAAAGCTGTTGATGCGCAATACAGTGGTTGAACGACCTTTCAACAAGAAAGCCATAAATCAAGTTACGCCACAATTAACTGCGGTGTTAATGACCTCATCGTCTAAGTAGGACTAATTAAAACAGTACGAAATAGAAGAGAAGACGACACTAGCCGACGATTCATTCGCTGTTGATAGACCGACAGATTTTTCGCGCAAAGTATTGCACAACTGCAGAAAACGAGGGACAAGTCATGCAGATCATCTGCTACGATGGGCGGTTAGTACAGGAAATATGTCACGACTAGTTGCTTTTGAATATGACGTATTTGACCGCAATGAATATGTTGTTTCCAATGTGCATCTAAGCCTTGCGAACGGAGGACACGCGTTGGCTGATAATAAGCGCTAAAAACACACGATTTATTTTTGTTTACTAAATTTATAATCAGTCCGTATACGTTGCTCATCAGTCAAATTCATAATTGTGGGATCTCCATATGCGTGCGTGAGTAACGTAGTTTCGATTAATCTGTATTCGTGTCAACTATATTTTGTGCATCGATGAATGACACAGATTGCTAGTCAGGTGCGGATTCGTTCAATTGTATAAATCTGAATGTCAAGAAGCACCCTTTCGCGCGGTTTAGCACAACACGCAGTCTTTATGAAAATTAAAATAGTAATCGATTAAAAAAATACGAATATTATGTCATTAGCCAATAATCATAACTGTGTCCTAAGAATTTTTTGACAGACAATCGCCATAGGTTCTATCGTATGCTTATCGAAACTGCTAGCCGCTATCGAGCATCGCATTGTTACAAAAATAACTGGCGGCAATATGTAAAGAATTTCCGTGTAAAGCGCCACATTATATAGGCAACAATGTAACCCTCTTCACCATTTTTCATTCTATTGGTATTCTAATGCAGCGTCTTCTAACTCTATAAAATTTTATGCAATAACCAAGCGTGAGCATGGAAGAAATAGATCTGCAAGACGTCAACTGCATAACAATATTGAGGAAAAAAGAGCTGAAGAAAAGAGCATGTCCAGGCTTGAGCTGGGTGCTCGGCTCGTTGATAGTGAAAGTCTAGTTTCGAAACTCCCTAAAGTTTATTGCCATGAGTTTTGGAAAACGCGGAGCGACCAAAAAGAAACTACGGGAGTAACAAGTTGATAACCGAATCACTTTGAAAATGTGCCACAGTGAAATCAGATTACCCTCAATTCTGCCAAAATGAGTACAGCTGTTTTAAATGTAATATGGGTGCACACCAACTCTTGGAATAACAAAAACAACGAGATTATAAAATAATGCAATATAGTCAGCGAAAAAACCGGCCAGAGAACGGTGTTATATCACAAGCCGTGTGCCACACTATGTAACCTTTCCTTAAAAGTGAAAATGTTGAAAAATTGGCTGAATCCGTAGTTGAAGGTAATCTTAGCCTCGTTATTCATAATGAATTGATAGTATTCATAGAAACTGGAAAGAAATATATGCAAATTAAATCTGACAAAGGCTTAATGTCGGACACATATTCAATATTTCGAGACAACGAAAGTAAAAATATACGAACACCGTTTGAAAAATCGACGTACATGGCACCAAGATACCTTGAATACAAGAACTAAACATTTATCATCTGGTAAACAAGGATTAATTTTTAAATGCTACCAAGCGTGGCGGCAAAGTCAACCACCCACGATCATTTTTTTCCGAAGAGCATGCGACCGGTACAAGCCCGCAATGCGGGACAACTGCGAATGGGCTCACCATCTTGTTCATCAGTCGGTGGTCTACCCGTTTCTCCAGAGTCTATTGGAGCATTGACAGCAGTCGTTACCGCATACAATACGTACAACCTTCTCGAGAGGTGTTTCGGTGTCTATTATCCAGAAGCTTATGTTGCTCGATCTTGCCACAGAATACCCTGCCCTTCGAGAACACCTTACCGTGGAATTAATCAAATCGAATCTGGTTCATACGGCCCTGCGGTGCACCATCCCGTTCCACCGCACTCTATCGCATCGAAGCAAAATTGCACCTATTCTTGTCCAAAAAAAATAGATAACAAGTCCAGTATATCAGACTACAGCGAGTCTGGGTTAAGCGTATCGGAGTTACAAGACTGTTTGTATCTCCACGCGCCGTATTGTGTGTGAACTGGACTGGGGAGCAAAAGTTGACATGACGAGAGTTCTCACCTTATCGTCCTCTAAACGGAAAAAAGCCTGCTTATTTGGTTCAAATTTCAGAAGTCGTATCGTTTTACTGTTTCTCAAATTTACCAACATCTACAATATGAAATCAACGAAATTCATTCACCACGTCATGAATGCTCTTAAGTGTTTCTACTAAATGTACACCGCCATACGATTTTTTTGCGGTTGTCGTGATTAGGTTGTTGCGGTATTGTCTACACTCGAGACTTTAATACTGAGAGCTTTCGGTTGTATTAACCTCAAATTCGTCCAGGTGCTTTACATAGTGCTCAAGTGGACTCGATTTAGCTGAGTGGGAGCCTTTCGTACCAGGGTCCCTCTAACGATCCGTGTCCTCTGCGATCTGGTGCTCATGCAGCTGGTGACCATACTCCAGGCACGTAAAATTAGCCGTCCGCCTTTCTCCTTTTATTATCTTTATTTTTGGACTTTTGTAAATTTTAATAGGTTTTCTAAATTACCACCGTGTGTATACTTCATTTGTCGCAGATTTACATCGACCTACTCAGATCTAGTTTAGCAATTACACTTAATAATGTGCTTGGCAGTCAGAAATCTTTTTAAATATATTTTTTAAAATGAGTGCTCCCACCTTTGTTTTGTATACTTCAGCGGCTGGCGGCCATAGGGTATTTAATACTGTCATTAGTATACGATCTTTTTTGACAAACAACCCAAGCAAAACTGCTCATGACAAAACTAGTGCCTAACATCATGTCAAGTCAGATTCCTTTAGGAACTATACAATCTTGAAACAAAATCATAATTTCAATGTGTACACCACAATGTCAACATACAAAGCTGCGAGATGAGAGCAAGGAGTTAATGCGCATTAGAAAGGAAGAATAACACGCTTGATTTGTACCACTGTCTGTACCCGCTTTCGACAGTGACGACATTCAATAGCCGTCTCTTACACAACTCATCGTTTTTGCACTCTGTTGAGTAGTAATATAAAGTGACGAGATCAAGCTCGTCTCTTCCAGGGTCGCAATATATAAAATGTTTTCAATAGCTTTGATAACGAACAAATTTAATTTTCCGTACACTTTCCACATTAAATGCACTGAAATGTTGAAGGCCTGAATGGAAAACTGCGACGGTATTCTAATAACGGGTGACTTGTGAATTGATTTAGGTATGGGACAGTGAAAAAAATCTATATGAACCTTCACATCAATTCATAATGATAGATAATGCCGTTTTCACTATACAAGGGTAGACGCCAGTCGCTAGTCATCCTACGCTAAACATCCTTACAATCTTTGATCAGATTTGATATATCTTCGGTGCCGCGCAGTATTACTACTCCACCAAGACATTTGCCTCTTTCTTTGGCACTATACGCTTGTTTTTGATTGCGTACGTTTTCCAAAATGTCCAAAAATTTGACGCGGATTCGATATTAAGATAGGTCCCGACAAAGTGAGTGTTCGTGTAGTAGTTTTATGCTTTTTTACAGACTTTACAACTACCTAAAAGCTCATTTTGCTACATAATGTGGTAAACCAGTTTAAAACATGAGTTTAAAGTGGTATAATCTGCTATAAGGTATAGACATTCAGCGTATCTAGTTTCTGTTCTGTCGTAGCCGGCCGAGTAGCTAAAGTTTACATGAAGCTAATGAGTTAACCGGGTGTTATATAATTGAAAAAAAGCGAAATATCTTGCACTTATTTGTATGTGTTTGAAATGTGTTAAAAATTATAAATAAGAGAGTTGATCCAGTTTAGCTATATTCCATATGTAAAGTAGTTCGGCTATCCGTACATTGAGAAGGAACAGTGGGCTGACTATGGGAGTTTTTGTTATCTTTTTAAAAAAATGCTTAGTGAATTTTTAAATACAATTCCGGTAACAGGTTTACTTCTGGTCTTATGTTTGTACCCAATTTCGTGCTTGGTTGACATAATTTCGAGCAGAGCTGACAAGGTGATTGATTTGCTCAAATAGTGGTTAAATTGGAATGAAATAAAATGCATGTGCTCGTCAATCCTACATTAAAAGCATGGTGCTAATGCCAAATATTGGCGCAACACAGATTGTATATCAAGTGAAAGTTAAAGTAAGTGTCAGTGAAGCAGAAAGAGAACGCGTTGTCTTGCCGACTGCCCTAGCTCCCCACAAAATTGAATAGCATATAACGTGCGTCATACAAAGGTCTAAACATTTGTTCTGTTTCTCTAGTCTGAATTTCATTCGAAGCAGCAACTTATTGATCGAACAACAACGCGTAATTAATGCTTCTGCAAACATGTTTGGAATTCGCAATTAAACCTGTCTTGGTTGGGAATGCTACTGAGGAATGCATGTAGAGGGGCAAAGCTGAAGTTCGCTGCATTAATAAAAAATTGTAAGAAGCGATCTGTCGTCTTAAAATAGAAGCCGACGAGTATGATTTAATTGTAAATTGAAGCAGGGGGATCGGTAGACAGGGGGATCATTAATGTGTAGTTTACCGAGGTCGATTCAACTAAAGATAGTTTCAGAGAATCGCCTAGAGCCTCCACAGGTCGCGTATGGACAACGCATACGGATTTGCGATCTTTAAAATATTGTATGCAGTCCAGTATGGTCAAAAACTTGTGGTTTTAATTAGATTGAAATGTAGCAAGACACTGATTCCTAGCGTCTATCGAAGTTCTTTGGTACCGAACTCGGTAAGATCCGCTGGAGTCACACGCGGGTCTGTGATTACCAGACAGCAAGCAAACACTCGCGAAGAGTTACACTAGTTGTTATATTTTTCTGCCCGTTTACTGAACTAAATGGTTTCAATAGATTCCAATCAATCAGGGTGGTGGTTAAGTACTTTCACACACACTAATGATAGACGAGATTTTAAAAATGCACAGCATCAAGCAGACAAACCGAGAGTTGAATGGTGATACAAAATGCACCATATTTGTTCTAATTCTGTACTTAATCATTTGATTTTTTACAGGTTCTAGCATCTGGCCATAGCGCGCCTCCCTTCAGAACTGCATTGCAACTGAATTCCAAACGTCTGTCATTATGTGCAGCAGTAAAACTATGCATTTTTGAATCGCGTATTGAAACTCGACGTTTCACCATAAATATTACTAACGAGACAATCCTTTATTATAGACCTCGCACGAGGTGCCAAAGCATGCAAACCAAACTTAGATTTACATAGAGAACGTATGATATGTCATTAAGCTCTTTTGACGGTTTTTTTTCATTGAATGAGGCATGTCTGTCTACAAAACAGGAACTATTAACCTCATATCAACAGTTATGGAAGATTAAAATTTCTACCGATATGAAAGGCTTATTTTAAAAACAGCTAGAAATATTACAAAATTTTAAACAAACACGAACTAAACTTAAAGCGTTCTTATACAACCTAGCCCTGAAGGGAGTTGGTTTAGCAAGGTGTAATCCTATCCACTGTGAGTTCTTCCCGATAAAGCATGAGGTACCCGGCTATCCTATCAGGACCCGAGCGAAGAGGATGAGTACTTGGGTTAAGAGGGTGACAAAGGCTGGGGTGGCTATGCAGGCGGTATATACAGAAAAAGGATCGGTCAGAGGATGCGTGAAGAATGCCGGAATAGGATCTCAACCTCTGGCGGTGGCGGTTAGGCAGCCGGTAAAACTCGAGCCGGGCGAGTTTTCTATAGGTGGGCAGAATGAAGAGGGGCGTTTGCTAAACCGCCCGTGGATGGCTTAAGCACGCCCAGTGGCTCGGCAAAAAGGCGTCGGGGGTCCATCTAAATGATTGGAAAGTATGACCACGATACGAGTAGAGAATTTCGTTTCTCCGTCTTTTACTAGCAAATGCTTCTATATCAAAACCAATTATGTCTAATAATGTAACACAGGTAAGGAGAATAGCCGTCAAAAGAACTTTAGATACATCGTGGAAAATGATCGGTTCCCTCGTGTTACGTCTCCTTATGCGTGGCGCACTGCCATTAAAATGGCAGGGAAGTGTGGTGATTGGTGGTTTACTGCTCTGCGTTTTCTTAGCAACTATGCGAGTAGGTGGTTGGTGAATTCCGGCAAAGAACGAACAACCAGCCCGAAGAATAGATGTAATCCTGTTGAAATGGAGATAAAATCGTGAACCTTGGTTCCGTGCTTAATTTTTTTGCTGGAACGCCTCTAGTTTGGCAATCCGTGGACAATAGCAAAATTAGCGAACTTACTTTATCCAGAGGTACTATCGGTACTTCTGCCTAAATAAATTTCCTTTACTCAGTTTTCATTACCAAAAGCTCATTATAGGAATTTGGCTCAAGAAGTTTTACTTATGCAGAAGAAGTTTGTATGCATCTAGGGGCTTAATATAAGGCCACGGATGTATACAAACGTTTATTGGGGAGTAAATTTAGAACCAGTAGGTTTACTTTCGATCACGTGCATTACGCGCGATGATCGATATATTTGGGAACTCCTCCAGTTGAAATCTCAAAACCACTTCGGCAACTTCGATCAACTACGCGATATTAGACACCTGTTTCGCTTTGTTGCTTGTTGCTCTCTAATGCCTAGCCATTGGTTTATGTCAGATCAGATTTTTAGGTGTGTCATAAACAGTGTATAGTAACTGTTAGTGAAAACAAATTAGTATATAGGGAGCATGCAAGGCATCCTCGTAGCACCCACAACCGGATCAATTTAAGAACAGGCAAATACAAATCATATTTACGACAGAGGTATCTACGATAGACAAATTATTTGTGAAACAAGTGAAATCAAGAACATGCTTTGTTTGCAAGGGGCATGATTTTAATGCTCTTTAACGAGCACACCGAGCCTGTCGTGCTATGAATTTGTACATGGTCAACAAAGCTATACTGCTACAATTAAAGAGTAAGATAAATATTCACCAAGTGAGTGATTTAAAAAAGCAATGAGATCATGTTAATATACAAAAACGTAAGACAAGGTACTGAAGACCTGAAGAGCAGAATAGATATACAGGATTGCTTCGAGAAGTAAATTCTGATCAATCATTATGCTTATTTAACAGCCCTTTAAGCAGCTAGTAATGTATGGTCCCTATAAGACTTGATTATCGTACATCGCAGTTTCATGTTAGCATTCATTACACTATATATAGTCATTTTGAGTAAAGCATCTCTAGAAAATCGCTTACCGGCACGACGAATTTAACCCATTTGCCTTGTTCATCGCATGCTGTAGCGAAGCCTCCGGGAAACTTGATCAGGTTGATATTAGATGCACGACCATTGCATATCTATGCAGAAGAGAAAATCTAATTTGTTCGATCTATTTTAGGCTTTTCAAGAAAACCTTTTAGCAGTCGAAGATAGGGGTGATAGTACCACAATACTATATGTTTTACTTTATAACATTAATTTGGCCTAGATCATTCTGAGTCTTTATAGCTTTGGCTCATCGTTCTTCTCAAAGCTGAAATATTATAAAGCTAAAATTATGTCACGTTTAAGTGATCTCTGTATATTTGCTTAAGCAAACGACATTGCTCTCTTAACAGGCACTACCGTAACAACAAGCTTTGCAATTGTATTCTGTCTGATCCTTACGATCAAGCTCAGCGCGGTCATCGATTCATCCCTATACAATATTCTATTCTGAAAGTCTTGTATCAACACAAAAACACGCATTCCTGATTTTCAAGGATACGAATCATACCTGCGAGTTTTCTCGTAGTTTCACCGAACTATTTCTAAAGGTGAATAGAGAGCACGCTGAAAATCGAGTTTTTCATTTATCGAAGTTGCTGATGTATTAGCTTGAATTCTTGAACTACTTCTAAAAAATAAAAAGACGTGCAACCAAGATTGACCATATTGTTGTGCTGTCTCTAAGATTTTCGTTGGATGTGAGTGTAAAATAGAATTAAAGTGGAAATGGAATAAAGGTTAAGTGTTTGGAAAAACACTTCGCCGAAGTGCGCCGAATGAATAGCTAAAAAACACGATTTTTTAAATGATTGGTCGGTATGATGTGGGCTAAGGCTGCCGAGAAGGATTGGTACACGAATATATGAGCGGTAATGGCAAACTGCGTAAAATAAGAAAAGTCACAATAATGGATTATAATGGCGGTAAAAACGGCGTCTATAATTGTGGTATGTCAGTCAGGAACAGTTTATCCTAATAGGAGCACTAACGCAGTAGTAATAAATTGCACATAGTGGACTTCTTATATTTGTATTATACTTATTGTGCAGCAAATGAGTCACCCAGGAACTTACGTACAAACGATATTTTTTGCCACTACGTCTCTAATGTGGGTATGCTACAAATACTACTTATAATTTGATGTGTATGTTTGTGAAAATACGCTGAGTTACCGTCGTTTTAGATCATGAAAAAGTAAGAAAAGTTAGTTCACTCAACAAAAATAAGAAGAGTAGGAGTATTATCTCGCAGTCTACTTTGAACAGGCCGTTCTTCTGCCAGCCGCCGACGTACGTGGAAGCTTTGTCTCGGATCTCCTGCCGATTTTTGTCGAGGATGGCTGTGACAAGGGATGTGACGAGTGAGTCCCTTAGGCAGAGTACCGAGCCGCCTCCCTCCCGAAAGATTGTTTCGCAGCTTTTGAATGATGTTGGGTTGATGTCTCCAAATCGAATGTACGAGAATTTGCTGTATTGTCTGTTCCTCTAAGTGACACCGGAAAGACGGGCGATGTGAGCACTATGCTGAGCGCTTATGGTGACAGAATTCGATAGAGCTCATCAACTGACTAACCGAATCAGGCTATTTACTGTTGCATCCATGAACATCTGGACCATGTGTCTTTAAAAAAACAAAAATGAGCTGCGTTTAACATTATGGTTTACTTAGAACTAAAAATAATTTCGTTAATCTTAAATCAAGGAAATAAAATGGCTCAAGCAATTTCTGAATTTAAGCAAATGTAACTAAAGGTATGTGAATAGCGTTTGTTATTAAAAATTATATTATGACATGATATTTTCGTCTTATCTGTAGATATTCTGTGTTACTTCTTCACTTTAGTTTGAAAATGTCTATCTTCGCGTAATTATGTTAATTCGATTAATTTAGCAATGAGTTAGAGCCGAATACGCTAAGTTGGGCACGGAATTACTTTCTAACATCACCTTAAATGTGCCATGGCGATATCTTCGGAGTTGAATAAAACTCTGGCGGTGACCCTCATCATTTTAATCTGCCCATGCAATGATAAGTGGTAGTATAAAGTAACGTCGCAGGCACGATACAAGGCGCTGTTTGAAAACCATACCAATAATCATCTGTACTTTGTTCTGCAGTCTTATCGTGAACTAAGCAAGTCATACGTCTGCGTGAGATGTAAGTATAGCTATGGAAGATATCATGCTGAAGTTTGCTCAAATGCATTTTCTCTCAATGAATTTGTAAAATAATAAAATGTAATTATCATTATTATTATTCATGCCTAGAGGATAATTCTAGACGTTTGTGACAAATCAAGGTTATTACCTGAACTCGTCGATTTACCAGCAGTCTACATAAAAATTGATTTATATGAACTGCTGATCAGTAATTCCGGAGCAACCAAAAAAATAACTCGTGATGTCGCCTTCATCACAGAATTTTAACGATCACCCACTAGATATTAGCTCTTGTAAAAAAAACTGCTTCAATCAAATCAAACATGCAGGTTTTCTAGCTAGTCATATACTTTATGTCCATTTTCGCGGCGACTCTTCGGAATAATAGCTCTTAAAGGTCAAGAACTGAGCTTTAACTAGATATGTTTTATAGCATTAGAGATAGATAAGTGGATATCGCTTTAGTTGATGTATTTTGAGATATCCAGACGAAAATGCACAATACAGTAAACTGTCTGTATTCAGACCTTGACATACAACCTGTACTAAACACGCAAGGCAAAAATACATACCACAGATTTTCACTTTCATCACAACGATTACAGTATCCCACTGTGCTATTTCTTTTCGAATGGTTAGGGGAAACCGTAAATTTAGACAGCGAAATATAAACATTTCACAAAGTTTTTAGTCAAATCGCTTGACACACACAATATCCGGGTCAGACAATAAGGTTTTTAAGAAACTCACCCCGTTCCCGTTTTTGGCTTCTGCCTTTCTTTCTTTCTTTCTCCCGGTCTCGCCTTCCCAATAAGTTTCTTTCTCCTTTGTTTTTTTCCGTCTTAACGGAAAAGCCTTCTGCTCAATTGTCAAAGCAGGGTATGCAACAATCTGAAGTTAAATCTTCAAGTGAAACTGCCCATACTTATCTTCTGCCACATTTCGGATGCATTTGCAGCATGTGTCAGGCCACTCATCCACGCAATTCAAAGTTCACCCCTGGCAATTATCCCCAACATTCTTCCACATCAAGTTCGTACCGTCCTTTTAGGAGAAAAGGACATTTTTTTGTAAAATGCGTAACATACGTTGCGTACACTTGTGATCAGAGCGCTACCCGATCCGAAACTTTTAGAGCTCAAAAATCTTCGAAATGAGGGTTTATGCATGTAATCAAATGCAAATGTCATTTGAAGCGTTTGTGACCAAGTCGCGTCCAGCTCTCCATTTATTTCAAGAAGAAATTACAGTACAAAATCAGGGTCTAAGAGAGAGTTCGGAAAATCGAATTCCAATTTGGCAGATGCATTCTGTTTACTTTATTCAGTTTTCTGACAATTTGCTAATGTTTGTTGCTGTTTAAGGAGCTTCATCTAATAACGTTAAATTATCTTTTACATCTATCACATGCGATATGAACAAAAATGAAACCGTGTTGACGTCCAGGTTAATTACTTTTGTGTATGTTGCAACTAATAATGTCGTAGAGATGCGCCACATTATCCCTCTACTAATCCATACATGGACTTTTGAGAATCTTTTATAGGAAAAAAGATTAATGCGTATAAAAAAAATATCAGGATACTGATCGCACATTTAGCTGGACGTTTAACTGAAACCTCTTGCACGATTTCATAACACAGTAGATGTAGTTCACGAAATATTTCATATGATAAACAGGTCCTGTAGAAATAGTCTTCACCGTTGCTGGCTAGGAAAACCGATGGCTAAGCGTATATGACAGCTCTTCTTAAGTTCTATAATAAGTTGCCAGCATGTAAAAATGATTAGCCATAATATTAGAAATACCCTTCATCTTCGAATAATCCAGGATGCATAAAATAGATGAACCTAACATCGTCTGTAAATATACAGATAATCCGACCATACTGAAAAACAAGATAAAACGAATGTTACTTATAAAATGCTCATTTGTGATCTGAACGAAGGCATTTCTACGTGTGCTTGATAACGCTTACGTAGCATTACAAGCACTATCAATTGGCGACAGATCCGACATCGCTGTCAAGTTCCATTAGATTCTCTTTCGGATAGAACATAAATTCAGCGGATGTAACACGATATATAATCACCGTAAGAGGCACTTAATCACCCACATAGTTGATGTGCATTTGATTATAAGCTGCATACCATGCTATCTGCTATCTCCGTAACCGTCCCCAAAAATTAGAAGCGGGGTGCTTTTCACAATTGGATGAAGAATTTCGTTATATCGCCCTCTCTGCTGTTACCCTTAGTTCGTATACGAAAATCAAACAGCAATCGCAATAACATGGACTTATGCCGTGGTTAAATCGCACTAGCTAGCTCTGCTATGGGATGCCATATGTCTGTTTACCACTAATTACGCGTGTTGCCTCAAGGTATCTGAACTTCTGTTTCGTGGATTATACCAGCTAAGTGATTCGGATATGGCTATATGGCGAAAAAACTAATCATCCAAGATCTCCATATTAACCAAATTCGTAAGTTTTCGGATATTATTTGCTGTTAGCGATACAATTTTCCATTTTAGGGCACAATGATTCTATTTTATACAAAAAAGCAACCCTAAGCTCGTTGTAATCTAATTAGCTTGCTCCACCAAATATACGGTATGGCGTCGTATTCGGTTTTAAGTAGCAAATGCCCGTGGGGTAATACTCCTATACCAATTGCCGAAAAACCTTAAGATGGGACAGAAAAACAATCCTCATCGAAAGAAGCTGTGTTACCGAAAGCAGGCAAAATGGTGTTGTTGCAATATTATCGGCAAAGTTGTGTTTAGAAATTTCCGAAACGGCTTCGAAGGTGTGTCTAGGGTGGAAGACCTCATTTGTCACGAACATAACATTTAATAAGAAAAAGTGTTAAAGATTACGAAAAAAGTTTTGCGATTTTTATTTGACTTTTCATTACTCAACTCATTTCAAGATGTATTACTATAACTGTTTTGAGAAAGTACATGTCTTGCCTTTGTATAAAAGAGCAACACTTCAAACGACAAAACGTCGAGATCATTTGACCGACACTTGCGGGGCATGCAGATTATATCAACTCCAATGATTTATAGTCGAACTAATGTATACGTCTTTCTAAGCGCACCAACTTTCCTGCATGGGTGACCTTACTTAACGTTTGGAACACTCAATATTGCAAACAAAGCACACTAAAGGAATATCAACCAACCGTTTCACCAAACCAAGATGTACTTCACTTGCAAGCAAATTAATATTTTCTGTTTTAGGGTGTTTGCTTCCTGTATAAATCCTATTCTGACGTTTTACACCAATCCACACGCAAGTACACGTTAAATTTAGTCCACTTACAAAATATACTTTTGCCTACAACGTTAACTGAAACGCCAAGAGTACTACAAATAAAAGTGAGTGCGCAATAAGCATGACCAGTCTTCAAGTCAGTTTATTAACTATGCAGGTAGAATGAACACACCATTGCTAGAAATAACGTTTCTTTAAGTTGAGTGACGTCATTTGACATGTAGAATAGTCTCCACCTTTCAGTAAATACCACGAAAAGTGGCTGAAATTGGCGAACCTAAGTAATAACTGAGTACCTTAGGGCTTGACCTAAAAAAAAACGTTCACGGAACCGTCATCCACCATTTAATCACGTTTCTGTGCACTCTGAGTATTACAAATAGAATTTTTCTTCCGTAGCTCGAAATTGCGTAGGCGATAATATAAATTACGATTGTTTGCTAGGTTGGCGTCATCACTCATCTTAAAATGATTGCGGTGTTCATCCATATAATTCCTTTATCGTTCAGACATAGGAACATGAAAAATACGGCTAACGTTTCTTAACAAAATTATATTTACACTACTATACATAATGGGATAACAATGATTCATTGTATACAAAAAGAGAACAACGTTTATGGGAATTTGAGTAAAAAGATCCCAACAGACGCCACTGCAACCTAGTTATTAGTTTTGACCTTACATGTGAACATGTAAGACGGGTAAAACATAATGAAATAGGCTGGAAACGCTCAGAACAGCTAGTATTACCCTTAGGTGCACAACCCACACGCCCACAGGCATTCTAGTACGGCCTGTACAAGAACTGTTCCCCGAATAAAACACACGCAGTCTTTGAAACAATTGTAGTTTTTTCGTCGAATTAAGCCTCAACAGCCATCGAAAGAACGGCTTCGTCGTTGCTCATAGCTTGTGCAACAGCACACACACGAAAGAAACTATCAATGCAATCATAAACTGTGTTCTTACACGGTTTTGTTATATATTGCAGTTGAATTAGCAAAGGGTCATCTTAAATTCTGAGACAGTAAAAAGTGGCATTAAGTAAAATCGAGCGGATTGCATCGCATAAACCCGATGAAAAGTGTTATATGTCTATGTTTTAAAATCCTGGACCAAACGTATTGAATTAAATTATCTACACCTGGCACCTACACCTGCCAATCAAATGCCTTGCCGGTCGACGTTAACATCGATTTAAACGAAATATCACCGAGATAACGAGATTCAATAAATTCGTATCATACTTCTCAAAATAGGTAGAAACAAATATCTGTGACAAAATAAAAATTGGATGAGCTTTAACCAAATATCAAAGCCACATCATTGGATCATTTAAAGTGTACGTAGTAGTTTATAGTAGCTCAACGTTCTATTTTTCGTCCGGACTAAACAAGAAGCTTTGCAATGTCTGCTATTCTATGAAACGAATCTCATACCTAACGTTTCGCGAGTAATTCGACAAATTGTCGCTGGCTTAAAACAACAAGAAACCTTAAAGAATTTATTTTAGAATGAATATTGAAGTGCATGTACACGTAGCATAAGGCTCCAGCTCTTTTGAACGATCTGACTACTGTCTTCGGAAATGGTTGTAATAAAAATATCATCGTCTAAATACACGTATGAACAATTATTTTTCTTATAAAACACCTACCTCTTCCATCTATAAATAACGCTCTATCGAGGCTAACGCTCTATAGAATATCATTTGAGCCTCGTCAAAGCTACCATTGACCAGTGCGCTCGTTCTAAAAGGTTTATAAAGCCTACTCAGCGAACAGCTCTACTAAAGTTTAAGATTGCGATATTAAAAAAAATATTTTTCGACAACTACCTTTTATCACTATCGCATCAAAAAATTGATATAGTTTTTGCTCATCATTTTTCAGAGCTAAGCGTTTAACGGAAAACGTTTTTGCTTAACTTTGACTCGAGTTCGCAGTAAACCAAGAACCCTTCAAGACCAATGTATTGTACGCTTCTAAAATACAATACGTGCTGCTAATATTGTTTGCGCACCGTTAATCAGTGACCTAATATTAACTTCGAATGAGTAGTTATAGGTGCATGGAATTAATCGATTTTGGACTATGCGTCATTTAGGAAATTTTTACCTTATCTCTATTACTTTCCGTATTTCAATATCCCGATATGAATCGTAAGTGCATATTGTTTCTATAAGCTCGTTTTTATGCCCTTGACGTATACTACACAGTATTTACACAATTGACGTTCCTATGCTCAATTTTATGCACATACGTTTGTACGACACTGAAAGAAATACATTTTTTAAAACACAAACGGCAAAAACGTTTAGATGGGTGTTGACGTGAGTTTTGTTTAATGCTTATATTCAACATGCTTAAAACATTTGAGCATTTGTGTGGCAAGTATTCTACTAATATATTTGCCGGCACATATTTTCCAAAAACTTGAAAAAGATGGTGATAGTTGTCTCATTGTGTTTATATATACAAATAAATCAGCTCTTAATTTTTAGACATTATTGGGAAATATTGCATACTTATATAGGAATAACATGTATTTATATAGAATAATGAACTATCGAGTGGCGGTTTTAAGATGCTGACATCTGTCGGACATCTATCGGGTGTTGCATATTTTATACTAACATGCATTAGGTGTAATTGGTAAAAATGAGGCAGCTTGTGGAGGAAGTAAAGTAGACTCTAGGTAGAGCCAAGCTTCAGCGATTCGCCGGAACCATTGTGACGTTCGTATAACTGCGTAGCGAAGGCTGCTCCAGCCTCTGAAAAAGAGAACAAAAATCCCTCCAAAATAGAACAAGAAAGTAACGTACAGAAAAACTGCCTCGCCGTCATCGGTTTTAGCTTGGAGACTAGCAAACTGAAAACAGTGAAGGTAGATTAATAAAATCAAGTTGGATTTGAAGAAAAGAAAACAAACTTACCTGTACATCTGATGCAAATGTACGGCTTCAAATGTCGGGTATAATACATACTAGGTTCGTGAATACTCATTGCGCAACTATGTATGAAATCGATCTATTATTTTTCAAAATTGTTACAAGCCAAAGAGCCCTTTAGACTGCGCGGTCACCCACTTGTTCAGAAACTGGCATACCGAAAAATAGTAAAGCTAGTATGAACGTACAAATAGGCGAGGGTTAAGAGTCGTGAAAAGCGTAATGTTACTAGGAGGCCTGAGGAAGTTACAAGAAGAAAAATACTTCGTTCAAGTTTTCTTCAAAATAAAGGAATTGTGCCGCATGAACCAACCGAATGTCGTATAGACAAACCGATTAGTATGATCAGAAAAAAGCCACCTATAGTGAAATTGATAAACTAATATAATATCCGCGACGGTTAAACTGAAATTTTTGAAACAGAGAATTTGTGGCAATTTTATTTAAAATATGAGTTTAAAATCAGCTAGAAATTTTAGAATAAAAATGGGTACCTATTAAAGGGTATACCACGCATTGTTTAATTACTATCATAAAATCGATCGGAAAAACAGTTGTCTTCAATGTAATTCGTTTCAATCACTGGACTCAGCTCAAAAGAAAGTGTATTAGGGCGCTCTTGTGAGATAAGTCATCTTAAGCTTAATGAACACGTCCTCCCCTATTATCTGCGTTCTTAAAACTTGCCATTATTTCGACGGCTCTTACTAATATCATAGTCGTTTGTCTTCAAATAATGCGTTAACGTAGTACTCTGACTGTAGCTAGTCCCCTCTGACTGTAGGGAGCCAGCAATGCCTTGAAAAACGCGTTTCGTCACTACAGTTTTTTCTAGATCGTCTCGATTATTTGTCTCGTTTTTATGTATATTGTTAGTCATATATGTTTCATCGTTGACTATCATTTCATTTTTATCTTTTATATAGCTACGTCTTAAATAAATATTATTTTTGTTCGCACAATTTTGCTGGGTGTTTTTATAGTTACAAAACACCTCCTGTGCCTATACCAACGATTCGTAAGTCAAACTTAGTACCCTTTGCCTGCTTGTAAATATGTTTGCCAGCACGTTCGGCAACCGAGAACACACCATTTGCTGCGGAGCTCTTTTTCGCTCTTATCTGATTTAAACATTGTGTACGTTGGTTGAAAATGGGTACAACTTGACTTCGACATACCGATTTTCGTGTATGCGCTATGACGTAGCCAAGGGTGACTATGATGACTATGAGTCCCAATACCACCCAGAAGAACGAGGCGCAGATCACGTAGCCCTCAAGGTCCTGGGTTACAAGGCGAATCTTGAAGGCGAGGTCATCGTTAATTGTCGCTGTGGTTTCTAGCCAGAATGTTGGCAGAAACGCTCTCTTCTTAAAAACCTCAAACTGCTTGAAATCTACACGGGCAGTAAAAACAGAAAAACGAAATATACTAGTATGTATGTAAAGCTAGGAAGTTTTCAATGTTTATCTTTTACGCGGATTTGTTTGTTCGTCAACTGATGTATCAATAAAGGCATTAAGTTTTATTTATTTTGTTGGGTGAAATCATCAAAAGGCGACTAAACGCTATTTCCCTCAATTTGTGGAACCGCCGCTTGCTTAATCACAATGTAATTAGCCACGTAAGGCTCTCGCTGTAATAAAAGCGACATACACATACATCTAAGATATATATATATATATATATATTGCTTACATTTGAAAGAGTCAATAATAACATTCATCTGTAATCGGGCAGATACTCTGAGCGGAATTCCCATCGTTGGTTCGACGTCCATGAAGAACTCATGCAAATCTGCATTGGGAGAAAGGCCCTCAACGGCTTCAGAAATAGCTGGAGATGTATAAAGAAGATGCGGAAGAGATACCACAAGGGGCGCCTCTAAAAGAAGTGATAGAAACAATAAGAAATTTGTTAGATGAGGATAGGAACGATAGTTCCTTTTGTCTTAAAATTATGACAATTTCATTGAATCTAACTTCTCACCCGGTTGGCACTTGTTGATATCGAGAACACCGTTTGGAAAACACTCAAGGTCCTTGCCCTTCTTCTTAGAACAATAGCATTGATTTTCTTCGATGGTGTAGTCGAACAGCCTCTCACTAAGGTGAAACCGCAAGACCTAAACATGAATTAGGTAATAAAAGCGCAGTACTGCAAATATTTAACGTTTATTATATGAACGTTCGTAGAGAAATTTGAAACTGAATTTGAAATTTGAAGGAGAACTTTGTAGTGCATATTGAAGTAAGGAAAAAAATTATGATTTTTGCCTGCCGGCTTAGCGTAAACTGTGGTGGCTGATCAACAATATTTTTTGACAATGACAAAAATTAATGTAGTCTCATATCTTGCTAACTCGGTCATAGAAGCATACATCTGCTAATTATGTTTAAAAGTGAGGCTAAAACGATTTTTTGCCAAGAAGTGCGTTTCATTTTTTCAGATTTTACTGTCTCGAAAATTCACTCTAGATGCGCTGAAGCTTCCCGCTAAATCTGGGTTATAATATTTATCTTGTCTTGTAATTATTTTTGAAGCTTCATTAGTCTATCTACCAAGCCACACGGAGCTAAGGAACAGTTTTCTTCTCCTTTTTATAGTACTTCTCACCTGGATTCTTTTGACCGTTTCATTACGAAGAAAATCGAGCCGAAGAGACCGACAAAGGGCAGATACGAAAAACACAAGTGGCTGCTCAGCTGTAACGGTATATGGAGGCCACATTTCACCCGTGGTTCCATTCACGAAACTGCATGACTTACGGAAGCCTTTTACTCGCTCTCGGCCCTCCCAGTGTTCCACGGTTCCATAATTGGCCATTTCGTCCGCTCCGGTAAAGATGGTGTAGAGACCATCGTTGCTGTTATTACGCTAAAAACCGCAATAACATTCAAATGTAACACGCAACCTCACAATTCCACGTATTATCTCGCCAGTACATTCGAAAAATTGGACAGCCGATCATTAGCCCTGATTTTTCCACCAATGACTGTCTTGTCAGAGAGAGCAATGCTCACGAATTCTTTACAATCAAATCAAACAGACTTCCGTGCGTTAAAGCCAGAACTGCGTTCACATTGCTTCGAAAAAATCTAGCCATACAATGGTAATGCGTATAAGTGACAAGTAAGGGCAGGATTCGAACATTGGAATAGTCAATCACCACAACATGTACTATATATATATATATATATATATATATATA